>JASDQU010710226.1:997-13040 GCA_032191745.1 Picea mariana
TGGGGGTAGAGAGGGAGGAGTTAAAGAGAGATAGGAAGAGATATGTAAATAGAGAGAGGGGGGAAGTGAGAGAGAGAGAATGAGGGAATAAAATAAAAAGTGGGAGACAAAGAGAGAGAGTGGGGCGGAGAGAGGAAAATAAGGAGAGAGGGAAGGATGGGGAGAGGGGGGAGAGAAGGAAGGGGAGAAGGGGGGGGGAGAGGGAGAGAGAGATAGAGAAAAGAGGAGAGGATTGAGAGAGAGAGAGAACGGGGGTGTCAATGTTTCATCGAAGCTTACACAAGAGATCTATATAAAGCAAGTACAAACAAATCTTATCAAGAAAGGAAAAGAGATTCAATGTGGAATAATGAGAAAATATATTCACACTACTCTAATAAGTTTATTATTGATACATAGATGATGATCAATATGATACAATGAATGAGTGGAACACACTCATATATAGGACATAACATTCCAGAATAGCATAATTCATGCATGCATAATAGCATAATAGTGATGATCTAAAATAGAACTAGTCAGTTAACTCCCACTGAACTAGTGTGCCAAAAATAGAAATTTCTTCAATAGTCCCCTGAACATCACTATGGAGTAAAAAATGAGTCCCGACAAGTAGGCCATATTAGGTACTCATGTACAATGCAACTAATGAACACTGAATAAAAATGAGGAAAGAGGGAAAACCACGTGGGAACAAAACCCCCCCTCAAAAGACAATGCATCAAAAGAAGAAAATGGCAGCTGCTACAAAACTGTGCTCTTCACTACAAGACGATCCCACAAAGTATGAAACTTCTGCTCACTGAATGTCTTCGTGAAGATGTACAAATATTTATGGATTTGATGAAGTCCTTTGGAAACCTGTCTAGCCTTGTACCTCTTGATCCAGTGGACTCATCTGCACCTAAAAATATTCCTTTCTGGTGGAAGTGGAACCAGATGCCAAGTTTGATTCTTTAGGAGTAAGTCATACTCCTTTTTCATGGCTTCTTTCCATAATGGATTTCCCACAGCCTCACTTTAGAGAGGTGGATCAGAAGATTGAACCATATAGAAATGCATGGGCATCGTAGATTCTGAAGATGGAAATACATGAGAAGGCTCCTCATGCTAGGATCGATTCCTCCTCGAATCTAATGGATTCCTTGCAAGGATACCTACTGATTGAAGTGTGAAATGTGCCTTCTTGGGCATTTGTTGAAGCTTCAGCGCTGACTTCTTATCTGGTTGTACTACTTGCTTATTTCCATGTACAAAATTTGAGTGTATGGAATCATCTCTGATGTATGAAACTGATGGAAGAACAAGAGTATATGCATGTTGCACTGGAGGTGCATGCAAAGTACTCTCCTTATGTGTAAGTAGAAAACAATAGTCATCATCAGAAAAATTAGTGAATTTATACAACCTTGACTTGTGATCCACCTAACCAATTGCAATGATGGAATTGTCTTGCATGTCAATTATAGAAACTGAATCTGATGTAAATTCAACCTTTTTACCTTTCTTCACCATTTTCATTTTTACAAATATTTTGAAATCTGAATTTGAAGTGAATATCTCTTCTCTATAAATTGCACCTTCATTAAACTAAATTCGTGAGCTCCATTTTAAGGTAGTAGTGATTACTAAAAATTCTCTTCTAATATTTGAGGAGGATCTTCCCATGGATGCGCCTTCTACAAATATCAGTAGGTTTAAGGAAGTGTGAATAATATTCCCAAGGTCTTCTAATTTCCCTCGTGAATAATTTCAAAGAAAATAGAAAAGTTAGGGATGTGGTTAGCACATAGTGAATCTTGAGGAAGCTAGTGGTCCATAGATCCAAGGTCAATGTTGCATGCTTCGGTTCGGACCTCAAATATCTCGGATATAATCATCGTGGCTGAAGAGTGGGATATGGTCTATAGATATGACATGTTAGTGTATGGTATCAGGTGCGACAAAATTACTTATCAAGAGATCATTTTTTTTTTTTTGAATGGAAAAGGTTTTTGTTGTTTATATAGGAAAACATGAAATTGTGATCAATTAAATCAATCATAGTTACCTCTATGCAAAATTCCTTGTCTCCTTGTTTAGATGTTTCTGATAGTACTTTGACGACCATATCCAGTCCATTTTGCACACGACCATAGAATATAGGCCCAAATACTAAAATAATGATATTTACCTCTGTGCAAAATTCTTTGTCTCCTTGTTTTGATGTTTCTGAAAGTACATTGATGGCCACCTCCAATCCATTTTGCAAACAACCATAGAATGCATGCCCAAATCCTACTCTGCCAATTTTCCTTCCAAAGCCACTAGTTATTTCCTTGATATAGTTGTAACTAAATTATATGCATTGGGTTGATGCTAAGATGCAACCCCTTGTTGGTTCATTCAAAGGAATTTTCCTTGCAAGAACAAGAGTAGGACGATGTTACAAAATTATTAAAATCATTTACAAAATATGTAGACCATTAGAATAATCCTTGCTCTTATGTAAAGAAAGAAAAGAAATTGTATATACACACTAGTAGCCTTGCTCTGTTTCAACCTTCTACCAATTATTGTTGCAACAATATATGAAAAAGGAATTAATACTATCCCTCAAGCGACTGACAAGATGATAATAAGACTTTTATTGATGCAAAACTATGGTACGAACACACAACATGAGAATGGAGGCCACTTGGATTTCTCACACCGATCTAGTTGCAGATGAGCCAAGCAGGAATATTGAATGCACAATCTAGTGAAATATTCAAGAAACATCTCATCACCTCGTCCTCATAGTTTTCATGTTGCATGGATGTGTACACCTACTGGTATGATGTTTGGCTTGACACTTGGTCTCATGTAGATAGCAACGAAACGTTGGGAGCTCCAAGGAGGTCAAGAGGTCAACACAAAATTAGTGTTACTGGCCTCAGTGATGCAGTGTCCATCAAAATTTTCTATTTTTAAATTAATTTAAAATCTTGACAATTACAAAAAATAAATTGACCCAGGCTAGGGATAATTAAGTCAAACCATGGTTTACTAACCAATCAAAAATTCCATATTTTTATTTGAAAAAATAAAATAAATAATTTCATTTTATTCAAATAATATAGAGTTTTAAAAAAACTTATAATATTTGGGGAAAAACCTTGGTCAAATGAATTAATACGAAGTGACACTAGAGTCGAAAACTATAATCCTGCTCCAAAACACAACTATTAATGTTGTAAAAAGGACCAGGTAATACTCTGACCGCGAGGTGGCTGCTATAGTCCCTTGCTAGTCCCTTGTTGAGGAAGGGACTAATAAGTTAAACTATTCATCTTACTAATGATTTAATGTAAAACATTCATGATGAAGATGATTAACATCCACTAAGACCGAATTGATCTACCCATAATAAATTATAAACTAATATTATAATTTTTTTTTCAATTTTTTCTTAAGATGCAAGCACGCTTATTCCACTTATTTACTAGTATTTCTCAAACTAATATATTAATCATACAATATAATTGTAAATAACTTAAAACGAGGAAATAATTGAAGCTCACTAAATTCAATTGTTGAGTTGTTCCTTTAACTTATTATACTTGCCAAAAGCATGTATATAGTAATCAATTGGTAGTTGACTGCACCAAATTCATATGTACATTATAACCAAAGTTTTTTTAAAAACATATTTTTTTAATTATTTATATTTCATTTTTCCTCAACCTGATTGGATTATACATATACATACATTTGAAGTCTTATTCTGAGAGCGACGGCATAATGCTCGGTAACATCACCATGCATTTATGTTGATGATATCTGATTTCTCTATGTTCGCAGTAGTATGATATCCATGGTCTGCTCAAGGACCAAAAAACAACTCAACCTTGCATACGAAGCAAGCTGCTCCATGCACAGAAAAATAAAAATTCCATAAACCTCAGCTGGAGATGTGAAAGAGATTCATGTACAAGGGATTTGGATTGAGGTATTGGTATTTTTAAAAGAATTTTATTGTTATTTTTATTTTGTCCCTTTCAGAAATACACCAAGTGGTTTCTTTTATAATGAAAAATTTATGGGTATCCATACACAATTGTTTTTACAATAATATTAATATAACAATATTGCACCATTTTCCTATACAAGCAAATGCAAATTGAAGTAAGTTGTAGAATTTTTCACGAGTTTTATACAACTATTGTTGTTGGTATGGGAGGGAATATTCCATTTTGTCCTCATACAAGCTCCTTGATCACTGTTTGTTCTTATTATTTGAAAACATTGTTACAAGCATTTCGGCATACTAAATGTAGTCTTATTTCAATGCAACTCACTCAATTCACCAAAGTCAGTTTTTTCTATTGTAATTTATCTAAATAAAACTAGACACATACATTTATGCACTAAACATACAATTGTCTCTTCAATTAAATGGGATACCTAACATAGCGGATTGGGATCGCAGATTGGGTTCGACTTCATGCCGAACTGGTGGGTGGTTTCGTCTCATCCCTTATTAGTCCTTGAACTCTGGCATGGACTATAGCAATGGGTATTTCGTTGACTCTCCATTACTTTGGGTTTGACTGAAAAAATTGAGTTTTTTTGCAAAGTATAACATTACAGATTGATTTTTTTATCTTTTAAAATATTTTTTAAACAATTTTCTAAAATATGATTAATTGAAAAAGTGAACTGCTTATTGTGACGGCAACTGCTAAAAGATGTAAGGAAATAAATGTAATAACTTACCATATTTGGATGTATTGTCTAGCACGAAGAAGATCACCATGAGTCACAGGATTGTCGTTGCCAATCCAAACAACATGTAAGAGCATACTTTCTAGTAAAAAATACATCATAGTGCAGATTCTTAAGTGCACCCAACATTCACCCGTATTTATTTATAAAGGTTGGTTTGACGGTTATTTATTTTAAGAGTTGTAACTAATGATAATTCTTAAGTGCACCTAACACTCATAAGTACTTGTTTATAAAGGTTGGTTTGATGGTTATTTATTTTAAGAGTTGTAACTAATGATATTTAAGTTATATTACAAGTATTCGATATTATTATCCATAAAGATAAAGGAGAAATTGATTTATTTTTTCTATTTTTATTAAAACAAATTAATTTTAATTGTATAAAAATTTAATTTTTTTTATTATAGATATTGATAAAATGGTCAAAACAACTACCCTATTATTACTAAGCTAAAGACATTGTATTTTAAAAACAAATGTATTATATGCTATTATCCATGCTTCATCATTTCTACCTTCCCATTTCAAACAAATAATAGTAATCCTATGGACTTTTAGGTTTTATCTCTAAAATTTATGTAATTGTAATTAGTATGAAGGTTCTTCTCTTTTTTTCTTAAAAAAAAACTAAAAAATTGTAAAAAATAGCCCTATAAAAAATAGCCCAAAAAATCTGTTTATAGAGGAGGTCACTAGCGAAGGTGCACAGGTGTATGTTTTAGCGGACGTTTTTTTAACGACGCTTTTATAAGACTATACTGCACCGGTGCACCACCATATATAAATGCATTGATGTTAATAGATAAATGTGTACCATTGCAGAGTTATTTAAAAAACAAATAAAACAACAATGCAAATCATATAAAAGTAGATCGAAAGCACTAATGATCCCTAAAAGGGCGCACTAGTGTGCAACAAACAGGTTCGTCATCTTGTTTTTTTCTTCCAAAATGCATACTGGTGCATTGTTGTCCCCTTGCAGCACCGAGGCGCAACAAACAACTCCACAGTCTGAGTTTTTTTTTTAAATGCATAATGGTGTGACTTTGTCCTAGGGCCACACTAGTGCGTTCCATATGAGGAACCATCACATGTTTTTTAAAATAAACGATGCGCTATCTGCATCGGTTAGCATTGGTGCACTTAATACATGTGCACCAGAACAAGGTTTAAATAAAAAATGGTGATAAAAAAGATCATGGGCTTGGTGCACACGTGATGGGCACAAAAAAAATACCAATGTGCATTTGTCATGAGGGTGCTCCGGTGTGCTCCATATGGTGCACTATCACAATGCTTTTAAAAAAGAAACGATGCGCTAACTGCAGTTGTGCACACCAATGCGCTTAATGCGAGCGCACCAGAACAAGGTTAAATAAAATAAAAACCGGCAGTAAAAGAATACTTTTACCATTTCAAGTGCAGAGAAGCTCTCAAACACCGGTGTCTCCTTTTCCCCGTTGAAGTGCATTGTCATCCGTGCTTCCATTGCTTGCATAGATTTCGTTCAGTGCTCGGTTCATGGGATTCCAATTTTTCCATACAGTGGGAAAATTTCATTTTTTCACTACATCCCAAGATGCCTCCTCGACGAGAAAATGTATGGGTAAATTATTTATTTCTTTTTACACTGTATTTTTAGTGGATTAAATTTTGAAATTGAGTTAAATTTGCATTATTTTTCAATTCGTTTTTTTTCTATGTAGTGCATTCGAGTCGTTTGGCTCACACTGCGCGTAGTGCGTCGATCATGTATAGTATTTTTTCGACGGTGCGACGTATTATGGAGTGCATTGGTGCATACTTACCAATGACGCACTGGTGCGTCTGAAGTAATAGATGCATCGTCCAAAATACATAGTTTCCACTTAATCGTGTATCGTTTGTATGTACGCATCATAAGACTACACGTACCATTGAATGGAAGATATTTATTTTCAAATGTGCATGTTGAATAAATGCACCAGTTCATTTCTGATAACGAACGCATCAGTGTAAATAAACAGTTTATTTTCAACAACGTGTTGGTTATAGGGAACACACTGGTGCATTCCTAAAAATATATGCACTGTTTAAAATAGAAAAGTTGCATCTGAAAGGTGTGTCCTTCATATGTACACACTGGTGCATTCATAAAACTATATGCACCGGTAAATGGAAACTATTTATTTTCACCTGTGCCTTCTGAATAAACGCATCGGTGTGTTGTTTATAACTAATGCACCAATGGATTTATTATGAACGCACCGGTGGAAATAAATAGTTTCCATTTAACATTGTGTTGGTTATATGGAATGCACCGACGCGTTCATAATATTATACACACCGTTTAAAATAGATAGTTTTTCGAGCGGTGTGTCATTTATATGTAACACACCGGTGCATACATAATAATAGACACACAATGGAAAATAGATAGTGTTATAGCGGTGTATTTGTGATATATAATGCACCAATGTGAACACAAATTACTACGCACCAGCTAAAATAAATTTCACTTTGCATGTGGTCCGTAAGATATGTGTGTGCACCGTGGGCGGTGAGTTACTGTTTTTCAGGCACACCAAAGATTGATTGTTTTTTTTTGACAAAATTTATGTCTGCATATTTTGAGACAAATTTCTCATTTAATGAAAAAAGTTATTTTTTTATGTATGATGTTGATGTAATTTAGATGTTAATTATGAAGAAACGTCATTTCATGGATGAGAAAAAATAGAGACTGGACCAATACAATATGGTTCGAGAGTGGGAGGCCAGAGAGAGGGAGAGGGATTTGTACCCTCGGACTAGTAATGCAACTACGTGTCTCCTCTTGACGAATGTAGGCCTCCTCAAGTACTATGAGGAGGCTACATCCCTGAAGGGGAATTTCACCCTTCTTGCGCAATTGATCTGTTGATGGCATGCCCATCAACAGGCATTAGAGTCGGTCCTCATCACTAGTATCATCCTGCTAAGGAGGATATTTATTTTATCACTGGGCTATCTAGGAGAGGGAAGGATTTTCCCCATTTGCTTGATGTCCCAGTGGGTGTTGCAGTTGAGAGTCAACTTGCCTACTCTTAGAGGTATATTACACATGATATACCTTCTCTCAGTGATTTTTAGGTGGCTAGTGGACAGTTACGGATCACCTTGTTCGGTGAAGAGGATGTTAGGTGCCTTTCACTGTATTGTCAACCATTCCACACTTTATTGGTGATGGTCAACACATTAGTTGTGTGCTTTTATATTATATGGATTCTTTGATATAGAGGCCACAACTTATTAGGTGGTATTCCATTTTCTTGAGGTGGTTGTGTATATAACTAGATAGATGTTGTGCTATGATAGATGGGAGGGCGAACTTCCCATTTTCTTCAAAGTTAATTTTTTTTTTTGAGAGGTTTCCAGAGACGAGACCTAGTTTTGTCCATTGGCCTCTAAGGCCGATGACCAAGGTGTGGATGCACATGTGGGATGAGATGATTCCCAAGAGGGGCATGCACAATTTTCTAGCTAGGATTTTGAGAGAGGCACTTGATCTATTATCCAGTGAGGAAGATCACGTTTTCGTGATGGTGTCATTCCCTTACGCGGGGTTGGATTAGTGAGGATGTCTCAACTTCCTGTTCACAGTGGATGAGCCACCAAATGATGAAGGTAAGATTGAAATTAATCTTGTACTTTCATTTTATTGTCTTACTTAATTTGAATAAATTTTATTCTAGCATGTTCTTTAACGTATTTTATTAAATTTTTTAATGAAATTATTGACTAATTATTAACTTGTGTTATATTTTGCAGATGTAGGCACATTTTCTAGGGACATGCCTCCTCCCTCCCCACTTGATGCATATGTGGAGATGGATGAGGCTGCGGCGGGTCAAGGTCCTCAACTACATATACCACTCGACATGAGATGTAGGTCATATCTCAGATATAGTGTTAGGTAGCTAGAGAGGTAGTGGAGGCCATCTAATGTAAGGTGGACTAGGTCCACTATATTATTAAATAAGGCCCACTATGGTAGTTATATATAGTAAATGGGTATTTATATATAATAAATGTAAGAGGACTTCTTAGAAGGTTCTTCTTTTAGAAGATTCCTCCTCTAGAATGTTCTTAGGTGATGGTAGCACTATATAAAGGGTTTCAAGAAATGTAATGGGATATGAAGAAAAGTATTTTATTTGAAGTGGTAGTTTAATATGACGATGCCCCCTCGAAGAGGCAAGTGAATAGGAGAGGATCCCTTCCATAATAGGATCCATTATATGGTGTTGCCCTACCTTAAGGGGTTTCTTATAATAAAAGTGTGGTTTCGTCTATATTTCTCTGTGGATCTATTATGTATTAAGTATTTGTGGTGACTATATTTGTAAATCTACTCAAGTACTTAACAATTCATATCAGAGCACTTTCCTCGGTAGGCATTGTGGGAAAATATTTTTATTTTTTTTGTAGATTTATTTTTTCGAAGAAAAAAAAAAAGGTTCACGACATTTCAGATTATTTATGTAGGTTTTTATGCAAAAATTTGCAGAAATTGGTTGTATATCTGATTTCCTCTCAAATAAACACCCAAGTTAAAAAAACAATGATATGAAACAGAGTCTAGGAAGTAAAGTTATTTTCATTTTAAAATCTACAGTTTTCAAGGTTTTTCCACAGATTGCCGCGTGAAATTTCTGATTTTTGTAGAATTTGGGGCTGAATTTTTCAAAAACAAATTGCATATCTGAGTTCCTCTCACAATGTCACCCAATTTAAGAAAAAATTGTCCAAATTGGAGCTCTGGAAGTGAAGATATTGTTGATTTAAAATCAACCATTTTTGGGGGGGTTTCGTGACAACAACGTGACTGCAGAGTTCATAACTTTTCAAAGGGTGTCGAGATTGCTACCAGATCAATGTCATTGGATAAATAATTTTAAGTTATATCTTTTGGTATATTATATGTGGTGTTTTCGATGGATATTAACTCTCAAATCATGGCAGCCATCAAGAAAAAAATTCAAGAGTTCAAAGTTGAAATGCAACATATTCAAGAGCTCAAAGTTGAAATGCAACATATTGAAGATGAATGTATTCAAAAGTCCAAAATTTTAAGGCATACTATGGACATATATAATAAATAAAGATATGTTTGGTATGATTTCGAGGCCGATTGTGATGATTGGTATATGGATAGTTGTCATTTTTGGGATGATAATTATTTTCATCTTTTATTTGATGACTCTACTCCACCTTCTGTAGAGAACATCAATATGACAAATCAAGAGCTATTTATGATTACTAGTGTCCATCCTACATATTATACAGTGGTATTATTGCTTCCAGATTCAACTATGACCCTTTCCCACTATGTGGATGGACATTCTTATTTAGATCCATATGACATGTGTTAGTCTTTGGAGCATCATTTTCAGTTGGTTATTGGGTTTCGATACCTTCTGCATGGAGTTCACATGAGAACTCGAACACGGGACCCTGTTTTACAAGGGCAGTTGGACTACTTCATCGTGGTGGCTTTCATTTCTACATGGGACCATGGTTCTGTAGTCTACTTCAGCACTATGGTCCACACTTATCCATGAGATCCTGGTATATGGTTGTACACCCTCATAACAAGCATTGAGGACAACGCTTTCATATGGCGGATGGAATTTGAGGTAGCTAGAGAGGTAGTGGAGACCATCCAATGTAAGGTGGAATAGGTCCACTATATTATTAAATAAGGCCCACTATGGTAGTTAGATATAATAAATGTAAGAGGAATTCTTAGAAGGTTCTGCTTCTAGAAGATTCCTCCTCTGGAATTTTCTTAGGTGATGATAGCACTATATAAAGGGGTTTAAGCAATGTAATGGGATATGAAGAGAAGTATTGTGTTTTAAGTGGTAGCTCAATAGGAGGATGCCCCCTCAAAGATGCAAGTGAACAGGAGAGGATCCCTTCCATAATATGATTCATTGTATGGTGTTTCCCTACCTCAAGAGTTTTCTTATAATAAAAGTGTGGTTTCTTCTATATTTCTCTGTGGATATATTATGTATTCAATATTTGTGGTGATTATATTTGTATATCTACTCAGGTACTTAACATATAGGATGGAGGTGTATGAAAAACTGAATGCAGTTTTGTTTGGTGCAGGAGTCTGCCATGTTCATATGAGAGAGATCAAGGCTGACTCTGATCTCTTGCATCTCTGGACAGAATTGTTGCACGATATGACTTCTCTTATGCATCATATCATTGTATCTTCCAGGTTACTAGTAGGGATGAGGGATGACACCTTGTCCAACACTGATGATGATGAGGGTGGTGATGATGATCATCATGGTGGTGATGGTGACACTTTTTCTTCAGTACCTCCTCCTAGTCCTCCTTTGGGTGATGGAAACACTTCTTCTTTAGTACCTCCTCCTTGTCCTCTGGGTGCTGATGTTGATCAGGGTGCAGGTGATCATGGCGATGTTGCAGATCAGGGTGGCAATGTTGATCAGGGTGGTGATTGTGCTTCTTCTTCATTACCACCTCCTCCTCATCCTCCTCATCCTCCTTCACCTCTCTCGGATGAGCATGGTGCATCACCTATTCTTCCATAGCATGCTTCGCCTGAGAGACTACGACTAGATATTTAGTTATAGCAATTATTTTTATTGTGGACCAGATATGTACATTATAGCAATTATGTTACTTTTTCATATATATATATATATATATATATAACATTTTTTTTGTTCATGTTGATGTACCTAATTTATATGTTGATGTTTATGTACTTAATTTATATGTTTATGTTGATGTTGATGTTAGGTCATGTTAAATTATATTAATCTTCAACCTTTCTTTGTATCACAATTTTGCAAACTAGTTTACTTGAAAGTACAATGTGAGAATTGGTCCTTATTTCAGAAATATTGTTTTTGTTCATAAGTTCATAATGAACAATTAAAAATAGTTATGATATGCTCAATTAACTTTTATAAAATATTTGTGATATTAACTTCCTCTTACTTGTAATTTGGTCGAATTGTTTTATATTCCCATAATTAAAACAAGTCTCAAAATCTTTAATTCAACATTTTTTTACTGTACTATAAGGATGCATGAATATCAAACTTAACCAAGAAAAGAAAATAAGTTATAAAAAAGGGTAAATATATGTATTATGTTATTAATTAAAGTTTGGGTAAGTTAAAAGTAAATTATATTAATCTTCAACCTTACTTTGTATCACAATTTTACAAACTAGTTTACTTGAAAGTACGATGTGAGAATTTGTCCTTATTTTGAGAATATT
>JASDQU010710226.1:13060-27827 GCA_032191745.1 Picea mariana
ACTAGTATTTCTCAAACTAATATATTAATCATACAATATAATTGTAAATAACTTAAAACGAGGAAATAATTGAAGCTCACTAAATTCAATTGTTGAGTTGTTCCTTTAACTTATTATACTTGCCAAAAGCATGTATATAGTAATCAATTGGTAGTTGACTGCACCAAATTCATATGTACATTATAACCAAAGTTTTTTTAAAAACATATTTTTTTAATTATTTATATTTCATTTTTCCTCAACCTGATTGGATTATACATATACATACATTTGAAGTCTTATTCTGAGAGCGACGGCATAATGCTCGGTAACATCACCATGCATTTATGTTGATGATATCTGATTTCTCTATGTTCGCAGTAGTATGATATCCATGGTCTGCTCAAGGACCAAAAAACAACTCAACCTTGCATACGAAGCAAGCTGCTCCATGCACAGAAAAATAAAAATTCCATAAACCTCAGCTGGAGATGTGAAAGAGATTCATGTACAAGGGATTTGGATTGAGGTATTGGTATTTTTAAAAGAATTTTATTGTTATTTTTATTTTGTCCCTTTCAGAAATACACCAAGTGGTTTCTTTTATAATGAAAAATTTATGGGTATCCATACACAATTGTTTTTACAATAATATTAATATAACAATATTGCACCATTTTCCTATACAAGCAAATGCAAATTGAAGTAAGTTGTAGAATTTTTCACGAGTTTTATACAACTATTGTTGTTGGTATGGGAGGGAATATTCCATTTTGTCCTCATACAAGCTCCTTGATCACTGTTTGTTCTTATTATTTGAAAACATTGTTACAAGCATTTCGGCATACTAAATGTAGTCTTATTTCAATGCAACTCACTCAATTCACCAAAGTCAGTTTTTTCTATTGTAATTTATCTAAATAAAACTAGACACATACATTTATGCACTAAACATACAATTGTCTCTTCAATTAAATGGGATACCTAACATAGCGGATTGGGATCGCAGATTGGGTTCGACTTCATGCCGAACTGGTGGGTGGTTTCGTCTCATCCCTTATTAGTCCTTGAACTCTGGCATGGACTATAGCAATGGGTATTTCGTTGACTCTCCATTACTTTGGGTTTGACTGAAAAAATTGAGTTTTTTTTGCAAAGTATAACATTACAGATTGATTTTTTTATCTTTTAAAATATTTTTTAAACAATTTTCTAAAATATGATTAATTGAAAAAGTGAACTGCTTATTGTGACGGCAACTGATAAAAGATGTAAGGAAATAAATGTAATAACTTACCATATTTGGATGTATTGTCTAGCACGAAGAAGATCACCATGAGTCACAGGATTGTCGTTGCCAATCCAAACAACATGTAAGAGCATACTTTCTAGTAAAAAATACATCATAGTGCAGATTCTTAAGTGCACCCAACATTCACCCGTATTTATTTATAAAGGTTGGTTTGACGGTTATTTATTTTAAGAGTTGTAACTAATGATAATTCTTAAGTGCACCTAACACTCATAAGTACTTGTTTATAAAGGTTGGTTTGATGGTTATTTATTTTAAGAGTTGTAACTAATGATATTTAAGTTATATTACAAGTATTCGATATTATTATCCATAAAGATAAAGGAGAAATTGATTTATTTTTTCTATTTTTATTAAAACAAATTAATTTTAATTGTATAAAAATTTAATTTTTTTTATTATAGATATTGATAAAATGGTCAAAACAACTACCCTATTATTACTAAGCTAAAGACATTGTATTTTAAAAACAAATGTATTATATGCTATTATCCATGCTTCATCATTTCTACCTTCCCATTTCAAACAAATAATAGTAATCCTATGGACTTTTAGGTTTTATCTCTAAAATTTATGTAATTGTAATTAGTATGAAGGTTCTTCTCTTTTTTTCTTAAAAAAAAACTAAAAAATTGTAAAAAATAGCCCTATAAAAAATAGCCCAAAAAATCTGTTTATAGAGGAGGTCACTAGCGAAGGTGCACAGGTGTATGTTTTAGCGGACGTTTTTTTAACGACGCTTTTATAAGACTATACTGCACCGGTGCACCACCATATATAAATGCATTGATGTTAATAGATAAATGTGTACCATTGCAGAGTTATTTAAAAAACAAATAAAACAACAATGCAAATCATATAAAAGTAGATCGAAAGCACTAATGATCCCTAAAAGGGCGCACTAGTGTGCAACAAACAGGTTCGTCATCTTGTTTTTTTCTTCCAAAATGCATACTGGTGCATTGTTGTCCCCTTGCAGCACCGAGGCGCAACAAACAACTCCACAGTCTGAGTTTTTTTTTTAAATGCATAATGGTGTGACTTTGTCCTAGGGCCACACTAGTGCGTTCCATATGAGGAACCATCACATGTTTTTTAAAATAAACGATGCGCTATCTGCATCGGTTAGCATTGGTGCACTTAATACATGTGCACCAGAACAAGGTTTAAATAAAAAATGGTGATAAAAAAGATCATGGGCTTGGTGCACACGTGATGGGCACAAAAAAAATACCAATGTGCATTTGTCATGAGGGTGCTCCGGTGTGCTCCATATGGTGCACTATCACAATGCTTTTAAAAAAGAAACGATGCGCTAACTGCAGTTGTGCACACCAATGCGCTTAATGCGAGCGCACCAGAACAAGGTTAAATAAAATAAAAACCGGCAGTAAAAGAATACTTTTACCATTTCAAGTGCAGAGAAGCTCTCAAACACCGGTGTCTCCTTTTCCCCGTTGAAGTGCATTGTCATCCGTGCTTCCATTGCTTGCATAGATTTCGTTCAGTGCTCGGTTCATGGGATTCCAATTTTTCCATACAGTGGGAAAATTTCATTTTTTCACTACATCCCAAGATGCCTCCTCGACGAGAAAATGTATGGGTAAATTATTTATTTCTTTTTACACTGTATTTTTAGTGGATTAAATTTTGAAATTGAGTTAAATTTGCATTATTTTTCAATTCGTTTTTTTTCTATGTAGTGCATTCGAGTCGTTTGGCTCACACTGCGCGTAGTGCGTCGATCATGTATAGTATTTTTTCGACGGTGCGACGTATTATGGAGTGCATTGGTGCATACTTACCAATGACGCACTGGTGCGTCTGAAGTAATAGATGCATCGTCCAAAATACATAGTTTCCACTTAATCGTGTATCGTTTGTATGTACGCATCATAAGACTACACGTACCATTGAATGGAAGATATTTATTTTCAAATGTGCATGTTGAATAAATGCACCAGTTCATTTCTGATAACGAACGCATCAGTGTAAATAAACAGTTTATTTTCAACAACGTGTTGGTTATAGGGAACACACTGGTGCATTCCTAAAAATATATGCACTGTTTAAAATAGAAAAGTTGCATCTGAAAGGTGTGTCCTTCATATGTACACACTGGTGCATTCATAAAACTATATGCACCGGTAAATGGAAACTATTTATTTTCACCTGTGCCTTCTGAATAAACGCATCGGTGTGTTGTTTATAACTAATGCACCAATGGATTTATTATGAACGCACCGGTGGAAATAAATAGTTTCCATTTAACATTGTGTTGGTTATATGGAATGCACCGACGCGTTCATAATATTATACACACCGTTTAAAATAGATAGTTTTTCGAGCGGTGTGTCATTTATATGTAACACACCGGTGCATACATAATAATAGACACACAATGGAAAATAGATAGTGTTATAGCGGTGTATTTGTGATATATAATGCACCAATGTGAACACAAATTACTACGCACCAGCTAAAATAAATTTCACTTTGCATGTGGTCCGTAAGATATGTGTGTGCACCGTGGGCGGTGAGTTACTGTTTTTCAGGCACACCAAAGATTGATTGTTTTTTTTTGACAAAATTTATGTCTGCATATTTTGAGACAAATTTCTCATTTAATGAAAAAAGTTATTTTTTTATGTATGATGTTGATGTAATTTAGATGTTAATTATGAAGAAACGTCATTTCATGGATGAGAAAAAATAGAGACTGGACCAATACAATATGGTTCGAGAGTGGGAGGCCAGAGAGAGGGAGAGGGATTTGTACCCTCGGACTAGTAATGCAACTACGTGTCTCCTCTTGACGAATGTAGGCCTCCTCAAGTACTATGAGGAGGCTACATCCCTGAAGGGGAATTTCACCCTTCTTGCGCAATTGATCTGTTGATGGCATGCCCATCAACAGGCATTAGAGTCGGTCCTCATCACTAGTATCATCCTGCTAAGGAGGATATTTATTTTATCACTGGGCTATCTAGGAGAGGGAAGGATTTTCCCCATTTGCTTGATGTCCCAGTGGGTGTTGCAGTTGAGAGTCAACTTGCCTACTCTTAGAGGTATATTACACATGATATACCTTCTCTCAGTGATTTTTAGGTGGCTAGTGGACAGTTACGGATCACCTTGTTCGGTGAAGAGGATGTTAGGTGCCTTTCACTGTATTGTCAACCATTCCACACTTTATTGGTGATGGTCAACACATTAGTTGTGTGCTTTTATATTATATGGATTCTTTGATATAGAGGCCACAACTTATTAGGTGGTATTCCATTTTCTTGAGGTGGTTGTGTATATAACTAGATAGATGTTGTGCTATGATAGATGGGAGGGCGAACTTCCCATTTTCTTCAAAGTTAATTTTTTTTTTTGAGAGGTTTCCAGAGACGAGACCTAGTTTTGTCCATTGGCCTCTAAGGCCGATGACCAAGGTGTGGATGCACATGTGGGATGAGATGATTCCCAAGAGGGGCATGCACAATTTTCTAGCTAGGATTTTGAGAGAGGCACTTGATCTATTATCCAGTGAGGAAGATCACGTTTTCGTGATGGTGTCATTCCCTTACGCGGGGTTGGATTAGTGAGGATGTCTCAACTTCCTGTTCACAGTGGATGAGCCACCAAATGATGAAGGTAAGATTGAAATTAATCTTGTACTTTCATTTTATTGTCTTACTTAATTTGAATAAATTTTATTCTAGCATGTTCTTTAACGTATTTTATTAAATTTTTTAATGAAATTATTGACTAATTATTAACTTGTGTTATATTTTGCAGATGTAGGCACATTTTCTAGGGACATGCCTCCTCCCTCCCCACTTGATGCATATGTGGAGATGGATGAGGCTGCGGCGGGTCAAGGTCCTCAACTACATATACCACTCGACATGAGATGTAGGTCATATCTCAGATATAGTGTTAGGTAGCTAGAGAGGTAGTGGAGGCCATCTAATGTAAGGTGGACTAGGTCCACTATATTATTAAATAAGGCCCACTATGGTAGTTATATATAGTAAATGGGTATTTATATATAATAAATGTAAGAGGACTTCTTAGAAGGTTCTTCTTTTAGAAGATTCCTCCTCTAGAATGTTCTTAGGTGATGGTAGCACTATATAAAGGGTTTCAAGAAATGTAATGGGATATGAAGAAAAGTATTTTATTTGAAGTGGTAGTTTAATATGACGATGCCCCCTCGAAGAGGCAAGTGAATAGGAGAGGATCCCTTCCATAATAGGATCCATTATATGGTGTTGCCCTACCTTAAGGGGTTTCTTATAATAAAAGTGTGGTTTCGTCTATATTTCTCTGTGGATCTATTATGTATTAAGTATTTGTGGTGACTATATTTGTAAATCTACTCAAGTACTTAACAATTCATATCAGAGCACTTTCCTCGGTAGGCATTGTGGGAAAATATTTTTATTTTTTTTGTAGATTTATTTTTTCGAAGAAAAAAAAAAAGGTTCACGACATTTCAGATTATTTATGTAGGTTTTTATGCAAAAATTTGCAGAAATTGGTTGTATATCTGATTTCCTCTCAAATAAACACCCAAGTTAAAAAAACAATGATATGAAACAGAGTCTAGGAAGTAAAGTTATTTTCATTTTAAAATCTACAGTTTTCAAGGTTTTTCCACAGATTGCCGCGTGAAATTTCTGATTTTTGTAGAATTTGGGGCTGAATTTTTCAAAAACAAATTGCATATCTGAGTTCCTCTCACAATGTCACCCAATTTAAGAAAAAATTGTCCAAATTGGAGCTCTGGAAGTGAAGATATTGTTGATTTAAAATCAACCATTTTTGGGGGGGTTTCGTGACAACAACGTGACTGCAGAGTTCATAACTTTTCAAAGGGTGTCGAGATTGCTACCAGATCAATGTCATTGGATAAATAATTTTAAGTTATATCTTTTGGTATATTATATGTGGTGTTTTCGATGGATATTAACTCTCAAATCATGGCAGCCATCAAGAAAAAAATTCAAGAGTTCAAAGTTGAAATGCAACATATTCAAGAGCTCAAAGTTGAAATGCAACATATTGAAGATGAATGTATTCAAAAGTCCAAAATTTTAAGGCATACTATGGACATATATAATAAATAAAGATATGTTTGGTATGATTTCGAGGCCGATTGTGATGATTGGTATATGGATAGTTGTCATTTTTGGGATGATAATTATTTTCATCTTTTATTTGATGACTCTACTCCACCTTCTGTAGAGAACATCAATATGACAAATCAAGAGCTATTTATGATTACTAGTGTCCATCCTACATATTATACAGTGGTATTATTGCTTCCAGATTCAACTATGACCCTTTCCCACTATGTGGATGGACATTCTTATTTAGATCCATATGACATGTGTTAGTCTTTGGAGCATCATTTTCAGTTGGTTATTGGGTTTCGATACCTTCTGCATGGAGTTCACATGAGAACTCGAACACGGGACCCTGTTTTACAAGGGCAGTTGGACTACTTCATCGTGGTGGCTTTCATTTCTACATGGGACCATGGTTCTGTAGTCTACTTCAGCACTATGGTCCACACTTATCCATGAGATCCTGGTATATGGTTGTACACCCTCATAACAAGCATTGAGGACAACGCTTTCATATGGCGGATGGAATTTGAGGTAGCTAGAGAGGTAGTGGAGACCATCCAATGTAAGGTGGAATAGGTCCACTATATTATTAAATAAGGCCCACTATGGTAGTTAGATATAATAAATGTAAGAGGAATTCTTAGAAGGTTCTGCTTCTAGAAGATTCCTCCTCTGGAATTTTCTTAGGTGATGATAGCACTATATAAAGGGGTTTAAGCAATGTAATGGGATATGAAGAGAAGTATTGTGTTTTAAGTGGTAGCTCAATAGGAGGATGCCCCCTCAAAGATGCAAGTGAACAGGAGAGGATCCCTTCCATAATATGATTCATTGTATGGTGTTTCCCTACCTCAAGAGTTTTCTTATAATAAAAGTGTGGTTTCTTCTATATTTCTCTGTGGATATATTATGTATTCAATATTTGTGGTGATTATATTTGTATATCTACTCAGGTACTTAACATATAGGATGGAGGTGTATGAAAAACTGAATGCAGTTTTGTTTGGTGCAGGAGTCTGCCATGTTCATATGAGAGAGATCAAGGCTGACTCTGATCTCTTGCATCTCTGGACAGAATTGTTGCACGATATGACTTCTCTTATGCATCATATCATTGTATCTTCCAGGTTACTAGTAGGGATGAGGGATGACACCTTGTCCAACACTGATGATGATGAGGGTGGTGATGATGATCATCATGGTGGTGATGGTGACACTTTTTCTTCAGTACCTCCTCCTAGTCCTCCTTTGGGTGATGGAAACACTTCTTCTTTAGTACCTCCTCCTTGTCCTCTGGGTGCTGATGTTGATCAGGGTGCAGGTGATCATGGCGATGTTGCAGATCAGGGTGGCAATGTTGATCAGGGTGGTGATTGTGCTTCTTCTTCATTACCACCTCCTCCTCATCCTCCTCATCCTCCTTCACCTCTCTCGGATGAGCATGGTGCATCACCTATTCTTCCATAGCATGCTTCGCCTGAGAGACTACGACTAGATATTTAGTTATAGCAATTATTTTTATTGTGGACCAGATATGTACATTATAGCAATTATGTTACTTTTTCATATATATATATATATATATATATAACATTTTTTTTGTTCATGTTGATGTACCTAATTTATATGTTGATGTTTATGTACTTAATTTATATGTTTATGTTGATGTTGATGTTAGGTCATGTTAAATTATATTAATCTTCAACCTTTCTTTGTATCACAATTTTGCAAACTAGTTTACTTGAAAGTACAATGTGAGAATTGGTCCTTATTTCAGAAATATTGTTTTTGTTCATAAGTTCATAATGAACAATTAAAAATAGTTATGATATGCTCAATTAACTTTTATAAAATATTTGTGATATTAACTTCCTCTTACTTGTAATTTGGTCGAATTGTTTTATATTCCCATAATTAAAACAAGTCTCAAAATCTTTAATTCAACATTTTTTTACTGTACTATAAGGATGCATGAATATCAAACTTAACCAAGAAAAGAAAATAAGTTATAAAAAAGGGTAAATATATGTATTATGTTATTAATTAAAGTTTGGGTAAGTTAAAAGTAAATTATATTAATCTTCAACCTTACTTTGTATCACAATTTTACAAACTAGTTTACTTGAAAGTACGATGTGAGAATTTGTCCTTATTTTGAGAATATTGTTTTTGTTCATAAGTTCATAATGAATAATTAAAAATAGTTATGTTAAGATCAATTAAAAATTATAAAATCTTTGTGATATTTTAATTTCCTCTTAATTGTAATTTGGTCATATTTTTTTATATTTCCATAATTAATACAAGTCTCAAAAATTTAAAATCAATTTTTTTTACTATACTATAAGGATGCATGAATGTCAAACTTAATAAATATTTTATTTATTCAAAATCCATGGGACATCACATTCTTTGAAATACCAAGAAGGACCAATGTCTCCTCTACTTTGTTGTCTTGGCCAATGTTTCTTTTTAGTTTTTGAAGAAATAAGATCTCTCCTGATCACAACCAATGTGTCACTTTATTTCAATGATATGTTCCTCCATAAAGAAGATGAACATTTTTAAATATATGCATGGGATATAGTAAGTGGGAATTCTTAATATACTCTCAATATGGGAGTTCCTAAACGATAGAATTTTTTTTCATCCCAATGAGAAATTTCTCAACATAGGTGTCAACGAATTCTAGATCATCGAACATAGGCTCCCCATTTGAATAGAACATTTATTTAATATCCTTCTCCTTATCTCTCTCATATGCTCTAAGACATTATGTTGGTTTCATTATTGCAAGCCTTTGGGTTCTCTATAGTTTACCATTGAAAGCAGATGTTTCTCTTCTATAAGGTTGTTCTTCTGGGAGGAATACGCTCGAGCAGTCGTACACTGTCTTTCGTAGGTGGTTGGACCACATAGCCTTAAAACAAGGTACACAACATTTACATCCATGCTAGCCTTTAGTTACAATACCTATGAAATTATTTTAAACATAGCACGTTAGCATTTAAGAATAAAACGTCAATCATAGCAAATTAAATATGTAAATAAATATTGTTACATATATAAACAAATGAATAAAAATGTTAATTACCAGAGAAAACTCCTAATCCTGGATAATCATGTGTGGTGTAAGAACATATTCCATACAACGTAAAACTCCTCTCTATTGTGATGGGTTTTGATACATAGTATACATGTATTCCTTCCCGTAATTCCTTCAATTCATCTCCCAATGGGTGTAGGTAGACATCCATATTCTTCACTTGTCTTCTACTAGGGACTATAAGAGCCAACATAAGATGTTCATTCTTTATGGACAACCATGGTGGATATTGTTATTGATCACTACTATAGGCCAAACATAATAGTTGGTTTTTTGGAGGGAATATGGGTTCACGTCATCCATTGCTATGTTGAGTCGTAGCCTTTGTACTTCATCCTGGAATTTTTCTAGCCATGTATCCTTTATATGCTTCATGGACATTGAATCTGTTGGGATTCACATAACTTCTGACTCACTTCTATATGAATCATGCCATCCCTACAACATAGAAAATTCTTTGCAACAAAAGATCCTTTGAATCCTTGGGATTATAGGCATGTGCCTCAATATCTTATGAAGAGGACCATGCAATTTACCATTTTTATTTGATTTATGGTACCTATCACACCCACATTTTGGACATATCTTTTTGTTTTCATATTCTCCTCTATATAGAATACAATCATTCATACATGCATGATATGATATATACTCAACACCCAACATTTTCAACAACTGCTTTGCCTCTTCGCAACTACTAGGAAAAACATTATCACTAGGAAGAACCTTATCTTTGAATATCCTTCAGTCAATGGGAAATAGAAATGTACAAGGTCATTTAACGTTTATAAAAGCAACCATTTCTGATGTTGATTGTGTGACAAGATTTCTCAAAAATTAATATAAGGCACTTGTTGGTCAATTACCTCAATATTGTTGAGAAACATGCGTTTGAAATGCCAAAATTTTATTTCACATTGTATAGTAACATTGTCGTCTCAATCTAGGTAGACTTTGACAGGGGACTAGGTCCAAAGAGAGGGGTGGTGGAAGCAGATTTTAAGCTTTCGAAAATGGTATCATTGATATGAGCATCATCCACTATCTCATCGTTCTAGAATGCATCTAACAACATGTTCTCCATGGAATTTGTATCCCATGAGTAATCATCCATACCAACCTCTTTTTGATTGTCTCCATTTACAACTTCTGAAAAACTAATAGTATTGTTGTAGTCATTCCTAATTGGTGAATCTAAACGTAGTGGGAATTGAATAGGTGGTTGATTCAACAAATATTGGTACGCTTCCTCTCTGAGTTGTGCTCTCATTGCATCCTTCTCTTGGCTTGACATTGTTTTTGGCTGCAACGAAAGATGGTATTTAGGTAGTTCATCATCATAAGAATCCTAAATTAAAAAATATTGAACATTAGTGCATGGATGATATTAGTAAGAAAAATGAAATAATTTGTTTTTTCAAATTACATTATACCAAACAATTATTACAATCGTCAACCAAGGATTGCAGCTGGACGATGGAATGTGACGCATGCACACCCTCTAGCACGTCCGCTCACAGGACCTTTTCTCCTTTCTCGGCCCAAAGAACTCAAAGGTTCCCTATTTCCCTATCGGGAAATATTCCACCCACAAAAACTAAACAGAGGGTCTCCTTTCTTCTAAGCCAATGCTAGCCTTTTCTTGATATCAGGGTTCCTTCTATCGGGATCTGGACACCCGTGATGTTCAAACAAATTGGACCACCAATCCTCGATGCTCTCCTTTGTTTATTTAGCCCCACCTGGCTAGCCTTTAGTCCATACGACCGGGTTCCATAAGACCACAGCCTTATATCCCTTTCCGTCGGGGTTTCTGACATCAAAATCCCGATGCGCTCAAATGACCATTAGCCTTCTAGGCTAAGCTCTTGGTCCATGTGACCTCCTCTATATGACCACATTCATAACTCCCATCGGGGCTACGGGGTATCTAATGTCAAAATTTACTCACCCCCAAGACTCACGATCCTTCAAATCCCGACGCGCTCCTTACGCGTTAGCCCTCTTGGCTATAGGCTTTGGCCCATATGACCGTTAGCCTGTGACCATGGTCTTATCCCTTATCGGGTTTTGGGGTTTCAAGTGTCGAAATGCACCCAACCTCTTGTCACAAGAATCCCCCGATTTCCCGATCACTTTGATCTCGGCCATGCGTCCTCTAGGATGGACGGTTCTCGATGCTCCTCGCTATTTTGCGGTTCGTGACTTTCAAATGCCAAAACTCTTTGTCACCAGGATCCCCGATTTCCCGATGACCCAAACACCGATGGTTGACCCCCTTATCAGAACTTTCCCCGATGGCGTCGATTGCTGCCATGCATCCTCCCCCTGATGGACGATCCCGATTTCTCCGGGGTTTCATGATTTGTGATGTCCTAACTTTCTTGTACTCAGGAACTCCAATTTCTCGATTGGCGATATGCCGATGCCTTTGGATTTCTGACACCTGTCCCAAGTGCTACTGCCTATGGCCCACAATCCTATCATGATCGAGAAATTGCGTATCACGGCATCACGATTCTCGTTGCACTTGTTCCCGGAACCTTCTATGTCCCAAACCCCGATATGGGGTGACACCTGTCCTCCACTCAAGTACTGTGACTATGTGGTCGTCGCGTTTCGAAGTTTCTCGACTTCTCCTGCAATGACTTTCACGTCACCAAAAATCTTGATACACCGATCCCCGATGCACGTGAGAAAAGACTCCTCCACGTCACTACCCCCTCGTCACTCTATCGGACATTGTGAAATCGCGATTCCTAGTGCAACAATTTCTATGCCTCCGAAGTTCATGATGTTTCGATCCCCGACTCCTCTCCGGCTTCTTGACGCGTGTCCTGCCGAAATCAACAACTAGGAGTTCTCCGGAAATTCGGGACTCACAAGGTCTCTGATTCTTAATCTTTGAAACCCCGATGACTCTTCCGGGACTTCTCCTGTACCCACTAGGGCTTAACCCAGGTACAACTCCTACCAAATCTGATGGTCGACGGGAATCCAACTGTTGATCCAATGGCTTGTTATCACTCAGTTTGTAGGGTAGGTTTAAGTAGCTTGAAGGCAAGGCTCAAACTTGTGTAACAGGAGCTTCCCCACCCACTGTCACCTCGATGGGGAGCTCTTTATATTCAGGGTGGCTAATCCCAAGGGAGACGTCCCTAGTAATCTGGGGTTTTGATGGAAAAGATCAAGGGTTTAAGGCTCAAAGGTTAAGGTAATATTTTCCTTCACAGATTACTACCAAAAGGATAGTCAAAGAGAATATATTCCACTGAAAGGGCACCTATTTGCGAGACAAGGCAATGATAAACTAAAATATGCCACAGTGGTTAGTACTTCAAAATATTAATGACTATCTTTAATACATATGAGCAATAATAAATGTAATTATTGACGAAGTCAATGATTGCAAATAAAGACAAAAGGCTTGTAATACTTCGTCAATAAATACAAAATGATACTTGCATTCAATGTATAAAATCAATCCTTATCATATCACAATGCAATAAATGTGCTCATACATAAATATTGTTGTTGCGTCACTATGCAAATTAAGGGTGACGTCAGCCCTATTTCTAAGTTAGTTTAGAAAGGCAAGGAAGTGATCGATTTTCGCACTAAGCCAATGAAAAAAATCTATACCTCAATGCCAAATGCTAGATGATGAAATCACAACATCTTGTACCAAACAAGAGGTAAAAAATAAGTGTGACGTCACTAGCTAGTTAGGGTTAGGTTAGCTAGACAAAGAGGTGAACGTTTTGCTAATTGGGCCAATGAAATTGCTCAACACCTCTATGGCTATCACATGATGACCTAGCCACAAGTTTTAGACCAAACAAGAGTTCAAATAAGGCAAGACGTCATCAGCAAATTAGGGTTAGTAGAATCGTTAGGGTTAGTTAGGGTTGCAATTTAAGAGTTTGTTTAAAGGTTGTTGTGACAAAAAAGCTGAACGTTGCATTCTTAGACTAGTGCCTTGGGTAAAATGGAGTCAAATAGAGAGAGGCTAAAGGCTTGGAAAGATTTAAACCTAAGGACAGGAGAGTTAGGTTTAATGGTGCTGCAATGGCAGGGCCATCAAATCAAAACCCTAAGGGGAGGAGGCTCATTCCAGTGTAGCTAAAGCTAGGCCTCATGCTCCTCCCCCTTTCCTTAAGACTCTTTGGCAAAAATGGCTAGCTATAAAACACAAATCTATGGATGAAAAGTGTTGCTTTGGGACAAGGCTTTTCAAACCCTAAGAATCAAACCCTAGGTGTAAAATCAATTAGGCCTAGGACGTCTTCTTTCTTCAATTTATGTTTCAAACTAACTCAAGGATAAGAGGAACTAGTGTAGCAATGGCTAGGCTAGGTTCTTCTTTAATCCAATGGCTAAACAAGTCTTTATCATGGGGACATGAAGCAATGACCTACTTGTATGCTTGCTCCCTAGAGTTTCAATAATTAAGCATAATAATAACAATGTAACCATAAAAGTAAGATATTCTACCTACAACCATTCAATCAAGAAGTTTTGCATGCAAAATATACTTACAAATCAATGAAGAGCCAAATCAAACCCTAGTTGTAACACCTTCCAATGAAAAAAACACCATATGCATGCCAAAGATAATCCTTCCAAGTGTAGCGCCTCAACTCCAAAAGCCAAAAATAACCAAGACAAAGACTAAAAGGTATCTCTCACAAGAGTGTGAGTTGTGTTATCCAAAATGAGGCTCAAAGTCCTCAATATATATCATCCAAATGACCTTTAATTATCAAAATAGGTCACTAAAAACAGCCGACAAGGCTGACTTAACAATATTACATCATTTGTCACATTAAATGCTAAAATGTCAAAATAAGAGCTAAAAAGGGAGACGTCAGGCCCCTCTGAGGGAGACGTTGGCCCTTTTTGGGAATCATCAGCATCCAGAAGGCAAAATGTTGGCCCCTCCGGGGCTCCTGCAACCTTCCACACGTGCCAAATAGTCCCAGCACACTACCACATGCTCCAGAAAACGTCCAGCCTGCACTGGGTGGCGTCCTGTCCATCAAAGCCATCATCCCATCTGCAGGGGGTGATCCCCCAGGTCAATCTCTACCAAAGTGTCCTGGTGAGGGCGTCCTTCTGTCTTCTTCATGAAAGGGCTCATCATGACGTTGTCCTGCCTCTGCCATCCCAGCAACCATCTGATGGGCTCTTCAGCCCCATGGAGGTCCGAGCTAATCATCTCTCATGTGTACCGGTCCTCTGGTACCT
>JASDQU010710226.1:27927-43754 GCA_032191745.1 Picea mariana
ACCTATGAACATAATGGGCCGGCTCGTGATGAGACCTCCCATCCTCTTGGTTAGGTATTGATTTTATTATTATTATTTTTCTTAGGGTCCCTTTAGTTTCTTATCGAAAGGCTTTTTATTTCCTTCTCAGGGATCCCCTGGGCGAAGCATCTCTAGGTTTTATTTCCTATGGCTTTTATCTTTTACCAGCTACTTTTACCCCCTAGGCCTTTAGCCCCTTCTTCCCACAAGACAATATGTAACCCTCGAAGGTCATCCTAATGGCCAGACTACGGGAATGGGATGGATGAGAAGGGTATAAGATGTAAATATGATAAGATGGTGGGAGCGGACGATGGTTCTGCAAATCCCCTTTGGTGGCTAACCAAAACCCATGAATATCAGCTTGGTAAGTTACCCAATCAATCACCCCAACAATGGTCAAGTGGATTAGTGTAAGATCCAAGCAGTCATCAGAAATGAAAGGAACCTAATGCATATATAAGAAGGTTATAACAATCAAATATGACACATACCATGATACCTCAGACCAATTACCTCATGGAGAAAGAGTCCTCTCTGATACAAGCCTAGGCCGGTGGTGATGGAAACTGCTACTGCTGACAGGACAAATCTGACGAAAAAAGAAGAGAGATGGGCCCTCCAGGGCCATGCTCAGGCTAATCCTTCTCTCGGTACTCCATGTCTAGGACAATGTGGGCCTTGCGACATGATCTCCTAGTTATCCCTAGATATCGGGGATAACATGGCTCATGGCCTTTCAAGCTCGAACTCTGGAGTGGCCGTAATCTTCTCGCTACTCTGTTGGATCTGATGGCTGGCGGGATTTTCACAAGTTCCCTCCACAAGATCTCGACCGTCGCTTCTCCCTCCTTGCAGATTTCTTGAAAATAACTAACGGTTCCCCTGCGCTCACTCGTCCTCCTGCGCACAACCTTGCAACCTTGGTTTTTAGATCCACAACGGCACGAACTTCCTGGGAAATCCTTCCTTAGGTCCACTCAAAGGTACTACACCTCCTGAGCTTTGTCAATTCTGAATATTTCATAATTTAAACTCCCTTCTCGCACTCCTTGCGGTAATCTTTCAAACATCTCAAATGTTTGAATCCTTCGACCCTACACACACCTGCAGCAGTAGTCTCTCAATGCTCTTCTCAGGTTCACAATTGAGACTTTCCTTAGCCTGTGCACTCCTTGCACGGCTCCAGTAACCCAATTTCACTTCTGGGTGAGCGAGAACAAGAGGTAAACTACCCGAGCCTCTGTCAACGCACTCCTTGCGGACGTTTTCGACTGCACTCTTTGCAGGAATCCTCACTCAGATAGAGAAACAATTGAAACTCATTCCTTCACCCCTTCAGGCTTCAATTCAACCATGAAATCATATAAACAGCATATTAAAGCAAATGTATAACAGGAAACAAACATTCATGAGCATAACAACATCAATTTCATAGAGAACAACACAAACCATGAATTTGAATCAAGGCTTTCTATTAATTCAAAATCTATACATGGATGTTCTTCTACAGCTCTTTGCTTCTCTTTTGTGCTCTTCCTGCTACAACTACGATACAATGTACAATGAGGGTGTCTATATCCGTTTTCCCTCCTTCTCTCTAAAACTGTCTAATCTATAAATTCAAGTCTATCTACCTGCATTAACTAGTATAAATGCCTCCATCTACTTCAGACGAGAGTGGGGCGCTCAAGGTATGATTACATTATACCAAGGTGCCTTCAATAAATGATCTCATTTATATTTGGCGCATCAACTTCAAGGGAAAATTCAAAAAATTTGGCTGAGTCTGCCCAACTATCCTTCGTCTTCCACGCTGGCTCGCTTGATGTGAGGGATGCTCCTGCTTCATACTCCCTCGCTTGAAAATTTTCATGGGCTCCTATCCATGAGCTCTTGCATGGTCTGTTCATGCTTCAGAATCTCTACTTCAGTCTCCCAGCTGGCATCTTCAACTGGATGACCCTTCCACTTGACCAAATATTCAAAGTATTCTTTCCTTCTGGTCTTCTTACCCACTCGTTTATCTAGTATCTGCTCCATATGTGGATTCTATGCAACTAGCATGTGCTTCTGCCACTGAACCTCTAGTTGTTCATCACTTGCTCCTGCTTCTCCAGCTTTGTATGGATACAAATCTGAGATATTGAATATCGGAGATATTTCGATCCCATCCGGTAATTCAATCTCATAAGCGTTTTCTCCCATTTTCTTGAAGACCTTACATGGTTTGATTTTCTTCATCTTCAGTTTATTATATGTTCCCCTCGGGAACCCCTCTTTCCTCAAGTGTGCCAGAACCAAGTCGCCAACCTCAAACTGAAGTTGTCTCCTATGCTGATCGACTCTGCGCTTATATTCTTGGCTTGATTTCAGCAATTGCTCCTTCACCCGGCTGTGAAGTTCTTTCATCGCCTCCGTGAATTCTTCTGCACTAGCGCTCCTAGTAGTAGTCTGTTCCGAATCTCTCAATTCAGAAACTCCTCTTAGCTGTGTGCCATATACAATCTGGAATGGACTCTAGCTTGTGCTCCTATTAACAGAGTCATTATATGTGAACTCTGCCTACGGCAATATGTTGTCCTAACTGCTATGGTGCTCCGCCACCAGGCTCCTCAGCAAGTCTCCAAACTTCTGTTCACCGCTTCTGTCTATCCATCCGTCTAAGGATGATAAGCTGAAATAAACAACAAGTTAGTCCCCAGCTTCTTCCATAATGTCCTCCAGAAGTGTCCTATGAATTTCGTGTCTCTGTCCGAAACTATACTTGTGGGTAAGCCATGAAGTCGAATGACCTCTTTGAAAAACAGATTTGCTATATGAGTCACATCACTGGTTTTCTAGCATGGGATAAAATGTTCCATCTTGGAAAACCTATCCACTACCACAAAGACTGAATCAAATCCTCTTTGCGTCCTTGGCAATCCCAATACGAAATCCATACTGATTTCATCCCACGACCTCTCAGGTATGGGTAATGGTTGATAGAATCCTACATTCTGCTTCCTGCCCTTTGAATGCTGGCAAATTCTACATTTGTCTACAAACCTCTTGACCTTTGATCGCATCCCTGGCCAAAAGTATGACTCGCTCAGCTTTGTGAATGTCTTATCATGACTGAAATGTCCGACCAATCCTCCGTTGTGTTTCTCCTTCAGTAAGTTCTCCCTCATGGAGCAATTTGGAATACACAACTGATTGCCTTTGAACAATAATCCTTCCTGGATCACGTACTCTTTCCACTAGCTCTGGTCTCTGAGAACTAGATTCTCAGCTGCTTCATACGCTTCCTTAAAGTCTGGATCATCAGCGTACATGTCCCTGAGATCATCAAAACCCAATGTTTTGACTTTGAACTCCTGCAACAACAAACATTTCCTGCTTAAAGCATCAGCCACTTTGTTAGCAGTAATCAAAATATGTTTAATTACAAATCTGAAATTATGCATGTATTTGAGCCATTTAACATGCCTCTAATTCAACTTCTCCTGTTGAGTCACAAACTGTAATGCATGGTTATCACTATACAAAACAAATTCCTTTGGAATCAAATAGTGCCTCCATTTTTTCAATGCCTGTATGATAGCATAAAATTCCTTATCATACATGGAGTACTTTAATTTCGTCTCATTCAGCTTTTCGCTGAACTATGCAATCGGCCTATCCCCTTGACTCAAGACCGCTTCTATTGCAAACCCACTTGCGTCACATTTCACCTGAAATGTTTTCTGTAAATCCGTCAACACCAGTACCAGTTGTTCCGTGATCTTCCGTTTCAACAGATTGAAACTCTTCTCAGCCTCCGCTCTCCAGTGAAAAGACTTATGTCATTTCTTTATTGTATCCATCATCGCTGCACTAATCCCACTGAAATTTCTGATGAATTTTCGGTAGAAACTAGCCAACCCGTGAAAACTTCTCACCTCAAATATGTTCCTTGGTGATGGCCAATTCTTAATCACTTCCACCTTATCTGGATCCATCCTCAGTTCATTCACATATATAACAAAACCTAGATAAATGAGATCTGTCTTCATAAATGAGGATTTCTTCATGTTTATCAACAGCTTCTCCTGTTGTAGCTTCTTCATCACAATAGACAAATGCTTTAGATGTTCAGCCTTCGTTTTGCTGAAAATTAATATGTCATCCAGATACACAATGACAAAATTTCCGATGAAATCTTTCAGGACTTCATTCATTAACCTCATAAAGGTACTCGACGCATTTGTCAAGCCAAACAACATGACTAGCCATTCATACAAACCTTCGTTTGTCTTGAATGTTGTTTTCCACTCATCACCTTCTCTCATGCGAATCTAATGGTATCCGCTTTTCAAATCAATCTTTGAAAAAAAATTGCTCCACTTAAGCAATCCATTAAATCATCCATCCTCGGCAATGGAAATCTATACCTGATGGTTATCTTGTTAATCTCCCTTGATTCGGTACACATTCTCCAACCTCCATCTTTTTTTGGACTGAGTATCGTTGGAATAACACACAAACTCAAACTTTCCCTGACCAATCCTTTGTCCAACAACTCCTGGACCTGTTTCTTAACCTCTTCATTTTCTTGCAGCGTCAAAATGTAGGCGGCTTTGTTTGGCAAACTGGCCCCTGGTATGAGGTCTATATGATGACTCACACTTTTGATCGGTGGTAATGAACGAGGTAGTTCGTCCACCACGATGTCAGCGAAATCTTCCGGTAGTTCCTGATTCTCCTCTGGTAGATCATCCACTCTTGTGCTAGTCAGAAAAATCCTCGGTTTCCTGACCACAAAGAATTGTGGATCTTCCTTCTTCTTAACCTCCATAATAAGTTCCTCCCCACTCATGAGAAGTACTGTGTTGCTTACTTCTGTTTTCACCTCCTTATCTTTGATCAGAAGCAACATATGAGTTCTCCCATTCTTCTCTAAGGTATATGTATTCATCTTCCCATAATGAATCACATTTGTATCATATTGCCATGGTCTGCCCAACAATAAATGACAGACATCCATAGGAATAACATCACAGAGTATTTTGTCATTATACCCTCCTATTTTGAATTCAACTAAACATTTTTTAGTGACATTTACCTGATGTCCCTTCTGTAGCCATGAAACTTTGTATGGACTCGGGTGATCAATCGTCTCCAGCTCCAGCTTCTCTACCATCTCGATTGAAACGAGATTATCTGTGCTACCACTGTCCACGATTACCTTGCATACCCTATCCTTGGTTTTGCAAGCTATTCTGAAAAGTCTGTTTCTTTGAGCTGAGTCCTCTACCTCTTTCCTGGGTGTTAAGAGAAATTTACGCATCATAAGCGATCTTCCGCCTTCTGCATCTTCTGCCTCAACATCTCGCCTCTGCGCCTCGGTGATGTGAGCTTCTCCTCCATCCTTCTTTTTCTCTGGACACTCGAATGACCTATGCCCATTTTTTCCACATGTGAAGCATGTGATTACTCCACCTCTTCCTCTTCTTCTACCTCTGGTACGAGGAAACATATTGTTATTGGCATACCCTCCTCTCTGCTTAGTATGTTTCCCTCTATGTTCAGCATGTTTCCCTCGCTGTGAACTTCCACCTCTCTCAGTTCTAGTCTGAGGCTTTTTCCAGTCGTCCTTGGGCTTCTGATATTTATCTTGGGCAACCGATTTGCCTTTGGGCTGACTCCTGCCTTGGCCTCTCTGACCTTGCTTACGGCTCAGCTTCTCCTCAGCTTTCAAAGCCATCTGATAGGAATCCTCCACCATTCTAATGGTTACCATACTCATCTCGTCCTAGATATCGTATCTCAGGCCATTCATATACCTGGCTACTTTCTCATCATCGCTCTCCCGATGACCTGCCCTGATGTTCAGTCGATAGAATTCCTCAGTGTATTCTTTCACTGTCATCGGATTCTGTCTCAGGTTCTTCATCCTCCTGAACAGAGTGATTTGATAATCTCTTGGGATGAACTTTTCCTTCATCTTTGCAATCATTTGATCCCAACTTTTAATTTTCTGCTTGCCCTTGCAGTGTCTATCTGCTTGTAGCTCGTCCCACCATAATGCTGCGTGTCCCTTCAACCTCGTGACAGCATGCCTGATCTTCTTATCCTCTTTGACATCTTCATAATCAAAGTATGTATCCAGAGCTCTAATCCAATCTAAAAGCTCTTCCGCATCTAGATTCCCCTCATAAACTAGAATGTCCATCTTCGTTTTTGCACCCATTCGTGCAATATCTTTGATCAGACGTTCATTGGATGCATCCTCGACTGCAACTTCTTCTTCTTGTTCAGCTTCAACCTCACTTTCAGAATCGCTTAGATTCCCAGCACCGACTGTGCGTCTTTGTGTTGTCTCTATATCTTTGATTCTAGCTCGTAAATCACGTATCTCTCTTTCCATTTCTAGATTCTGCACTTGCCCACCCCTTCTCCTCGGGTTTTCTCTTTCCTCTGGATCAGGTGACTGTCTATCCCGTCTCCTTGGCGGCATGGTGAATTTCCTTCTTCTCTGCTACAGAAAGCAAAGAAATTTTCTTGCTCTGATACCACTTGACTCAGGCGCACCCTCTAGCATGTCCGCTCACAGGACCTTTTCTCCTTTCTCAGCCCAAAGAACTCAAAGGTTCCCTATTTCCCTATCAGGAAATATTCCACCCATAGCAACTAAACACAGGGTCTCCTTTCTTCTAAACTAACGCTGGCCTTTTCTTGATATCAGGGTTCCTTCTATCGGGATCTGGACACCCATGATGTTCAAACAAATTGGACCACCAATCCCCCGATGCGCTCCTTTGTTGCTTTAGCCCCACCTGGCTAGCCTTTAGTCCATATGACCGGGTTCCATAAGACCGCAACCTTATATCCCTTTCCGTCGGGGTTTCTGACTTCAAAATCTCAATGCGCTCAAATGCCCGTTGGCCTTCTAGGCTAAGCTCTTGGTCCATGTGACCTCCTCTATATGACCACAGTCATAACTCCCATCGGGGCTACGGGGTTTCTAATGTCAAAATTTACTCACCCCCAAGACTCGCAATCCTTCAAATCCCGACACACTCCTTACGCGTTAGCCATCCTCGCTATAGGCTTTGACCCATATGAATGTTAGCCTGTGACCATGGTCTTATCCCTTATCGAGGTTCGGGGTTTCGAGTGTCGAAATGAACCCAACCTATTGTCACCAGAATCCCCTGATTTCTCAATCACTTCGATCTGGGCCACGCATCCTCTAGGATGGACGGTTCTCGCTGCTCCTCGCTATTTCGTGGTTTGCGAATTTCAAATGCCAAAACTCTTTATCACCAGGATCCCCGATTTCCCGATGACCCAAACACCGATGGTTGACCCCCTTATCGAAACTTTCCCCGATGGCATCGATTGCTACCACGCGTCCTCCCCCTGATGGACGGTCCCGATTTCTCCAGGGTTTTGTGACTTGTGATGTCCTAACTTTCTTGTACTCAGGAACTCTGATTTCCCAATTGGCGATATGTTGATTCCTTCGAATTTTTGACACCTATCCCAAGTGCTAGTGCCTATGGCCCACAATCCTGTCACGATCGAGAAATTGTGTATTGCAATATAGCGATTCTCGTTGCACTTGTTCCTGGAACCTTCTATGTCCTGAACCCCAATATGGGGTGACACCTGTCCTCCACTCAAGTACTGTGACTATGTGGTCATCGCATTTTAGAGTTTCGCGACTTCTCCTGCAATGATTTTCACGTCACCAAAAATCCCGATACACCGATCCCCGATGCACGTGAGAACGGACTCCTCCACGTCACTACCCCCTCGTCGCTCTATCGGACATCATGAAATCACGATTCCTGGTGCAACAAGTTCTATACCTCCGGAGTTCGCGATGTGTCAATCCCCAACTCCTCTCCAGCTTCTTGGCGCATGTCCTTCCAAAATCAACGGCTATGAGTTCTCCAGAAATTCGGGACTCACAAGGTCTCTGATTCTTAACCTTTGAAACCCCGATGACTCCAATATCCTGATGACTCTTCCGGGACTTCTCATGTACCCACTAGGGCTTAAACCCGGTACAACTCCTGCCAAATCTGATGGTCGACGGGAATCCAACTGCTGATCCAATGGCTCACGGGCTTTCAAGCTCGAACTCTGGAGTGGCCGTAATCTTCTCGCTACTCTATCGGATCTGACGGCTGGCGGGATTTTCACGAGTTCCCTCGACAAGATCTCGACCGTCGCTTCTCCCTCCTTGCGGATTTCTTGAAAATAACTAAGTGTTCCCCTGCGCTCACTCGTCTTCCTGCGCACAACCTTGCAACCTTGCTTTTTAGATGCTCCACTTCACGAACTCCCTGGGAAATCCTTCCTTAGGTCCACTCAAAGGTACTATACCTCCTGAGCTTTGTCAATTCTGAATATTTCAGAATTTAAACTCCCTGCTCGCACTCCTTGCGGTAATCTTTCAAACACCTCAAATGTTTGAATCCTTCGACCATACACACACCTGCAACAATAGTCTCTCAATGCTCTGCTTAGTTTCACAACTGAGACTTTCCTTAGCCTACACACTCCTTGCATGGCTCCAGTAACCCAATTTCACTTCTGGGTGAACAAGAACAAGAGTTAAACTACCTGAGCCTCTGTCAACGCACTCCTTGCAAACGTTTTCGACTGCACTCTTTGTAGGAATCCTCACTCAGATAGAGAAACAATTGAAACTCATTCCTTCACCCCTTCAGGCTTCAATTCAACCATGAAATCATATACATAGCATATAAAAGAAAATGTATAACAGGAAACAAACATTCATGAGCATAACAACATCAATTTCGTAGACAACAACACAAACCATGAATTTGAATCAAGGCTTTCTATTAATTCAAAATCTATACATGGATGTTCTTCTACAGCTCTCTGCTTCTCTTCTATGCTCTTCCTGCTACAACTACATTACAATGTACAATGAGGGTGTTTATACCCGTTTTCCCTCCTTCTCTCTAAAACTGTCTAATCTATGAATTCAAGTCTATCTACCTGCATTAACTAGTATAAATGCCTCCATCTACTTCAGATGAAAGAGAGGTTCTCAAGGTCTGATTACATTATACCAAGGCGCCTTCAATAAATGATCTCATTTATATTTGGTGCATCAACTTCAAGGGAAAATTCAAAAAATTTGGCTGGGTCTGCCCAGCTGTCCTTTGTCTTTCGCGCTGGCTCGCTTGATGTGAGGGATGCTCCTGCATCAGAATGTCACAATTGGCGGGGTAAAGCGGTTGTCCATTTTCATCTACCAACTTCTTGTGGTATGTTTCTCCTGATAAGGCCTTCCGACATTTTTGAACCGGTACTAGAATAATTTCTGCATCTGATCTCGATTCTGAATCAGGATCCTGCAAATTTGGATACATTTTTATTCAGATTGACATGGATAAAAAAAATTTCAATGAGATAATCAAAACATAAATAAAATAAGTTAAACTTATTGGATATGGAAAGAGAGAACTCCGCGATAGACTTTGAGCAATATGGAATGGGTTGAAATTTGACGAATTGGCCATTTGAGCATATAATAAGGTTTCCTCCCTGTATTTAAACAAAATTAACAATAATTTTTCATGTAAATATCTAAAATAAATTTCGAGGACCATACCACAATCTGAGTTTGAATATAGTTTTGAAACCATTTTTTAAGAATAAGGAGACATAAAACATAAAATGTATACTGAAGTATTGCAATTCATGTGAATTCATCTTAAAATATAATTTGAGATGAATATACTATTTTAGGTGCAAATAAAAGTTCAAATAACTTTTAAAAGCATAAAAGTGTGCTTATAAACCACAAACACACTGGTGCACATATTAATAATAAGAACTGTTGCATTGAAAAATCAACCACACAGTGTTTATAGATTTTGTTAATAAAAAAAAATTATATGTCATCGGTGCATCAAATAATATGGATGCACCAATGGTTCCCCAAGGTGTAGGACAGTCGGTGACGAAGTGTGTTGTTAAGCCACTCCATGATGTTAAAGTCACCGGTTCGAAACCTGCGGGGACAAAAAATCCAACCATGTTAAGGGTTGGTGTGGCTTGGGCCGGGTGCGATCCCCGGGTGATTTTGATGGCTTAGATGCCCCTGAGTCATGGTTTCTCAAGCCATAGGTTAATCCCGATGCCAACAGGTTCGGCCAAATTAACAAACAAAAAAAAAATATGGATGCACCAATGCCTAATGTAATATGTTTGCACTGATGCGTCTTACATAAATGCATTGTCGTGCCGAAAAAAGTTAAAAAAAAAATGATTTTTTTAAACAATTAAAAAAAGAACATAAATTGAATTTCATAGAGACATTTAAATACTAAAAAGATATTCACTATTTCATTATTTTGCAAAATTTTGCAGGGAAGAGACTTGCAAGAGAGACATACAGAGGAACATTGTGGAGGAGCAAAATACTTTGGAACCATAATATTATTCAAAATATGAGAATTTGAAGGGTATGGCGATTCACTCTAAACCCTTTTCATAAAGTTTTTTGAATATTAAGAAGGTATTCAACATTTTCATTATTTTTCCAAAATTTACAGGAGACAGATTTGGAAGAGAGACACACCGGGGAGCACTGTGAAGGAGAAGAATACTTTGGAACAACATAAATATTCAAAAAATCATGATTTGAAGGGTATGGTGATTCATTCAAACCCTACATTCAGAAAAAATAAAATAAATTAATCCATACTTAGCTTAAACCTTTGTTTTTTTTTTTCTTTCATGAATGCAAAATTTCACCCTAGAGTTTAACTCCCTCTATCACTTCTTAATTACAGCTTTTCATTTTAGGTATTTTAGATCTAATGGGTTTGTTTTTCTATATATAAGTGTTTGGATTGTGATGCAAATGGACCACTTATTGCATCCGATCCCAAACACAGTGGGCCCTCTGCCATTTTCTTTCTTATTTTTTTAAACGGTTTCCAATTTGACGTTTTTTTAAACGTTTTCCGCTTTTCCGGTGCCTCTTTTCGACAGAAACGCACCAATGTGTTTATGTATAAAGAACACATTGATTAAGCCATATTTAAAAAAAAATATGGTGCATAAAAAAATTATCATCAATGTTCTCATCTAAACAACACAGAAAATGTTGTCACATACGTTTTTTTAATTTTTTTAATTTTTCTTCTCATCAGTGTGTAATTTTCCTATTGTTTTTTTATGAATGTCTAATTTTTTTTTCTAGTGTAGTTTCTATGATATATATATATATATATATATATATATATATATATATATATATATATATATATATATTGCATTGTTGTAATTCACAATATTTAAAAAAATAAATTAAACTATTCGATGTGTGTTGGTGTATGGAACACACCGGTGTGTTTTATGTAATAAACACATCTATGCTTTGAATATAAAAAGTGCACCAGATACAATGATTTTTTTTTTTTGAAACTTATGTGATTTATTTATAAAATATATTTAATAATTTTTGTATTGAATGGTACAGGTTGTATATTGATAAAAATATGAGTGACAAAAGTTCAAATAAGAAAATTTCTGGTCGACACAATGATGACACATCCGGAAAAAAAAGGCAAGTTCTCTATAAATTCTTTACAAAATTAATATGGTTGAACTATATGTAAGTTTAACTAATATGTATTGATTAGTGTGTGTCATGCAGGGCCACAAAATGAAGAAGCTCGATAACATTATTTCTGATCTAAGTGTAGAAGAGCGTAAAATCTTGATGGAAAAATTGCAGAAGGATGAATCAGGTGAATTAAAAAATACTATTCAATATGATTTTTTTTTAAATTTTATTAATAATATACTTAGGAATATTAGATGACATGTTTCAAAAAATCTATTAATTCACATATATTTAATGTTCTACATGCACCAACAACGAGAGAACAAAATGTCATCATAAAAAACCAAAATTAATTACTATAGAAGATGTAAATGATGATGAATTGGTCCTTAGTTCATTTGGAGTGTTGTTGGATATTAATCAAAGGGGGAGAAACTTTTACATAACTACGAGGGATATAGTGGAACGAATGTATAGACCTACTTTCCACTTACAATATAGAAATCAATCTAATGATTCAAAGAACCAGGTTATATTTAAACTACAAGAAGCATTTCTAGAGCAATGGTGAATGAGATATGTCAGACTTGCAATAGAAAAAACATACAACAACAAAAAAGAATCATTCAAAAAGTAATGTTCGTAAAAACACTTTATAGGAATATATATATATATATATATATATATTACAAAGTATTCATTTATTAATATATCAATTTTGTGATATATAGTTTTTATATATCAATATAAAAATACTTTATCGTCATGTTATTTTTTCAGGAAAATTATGAAAACCCAAGAGAACCAACGAGTTGATATCCGAAATATGTGAGTAGGAATTTCCAAAAAAATGTACAAGGATATGGTTAAAGAATTGGACATAATTGCATCGCAGGAGGAGCTATCTCAACAACAACGTGCTTCAAATGTATGTAATCATTGAATTTTTCTATTAGGTACAAATAATTAATTATGCATTAAATATTAATTTTCAAATACTCTTACAGAAAAGAAAAGAAAATGATACTTATTATGCACATAAAACTGGACGACAAGGAAGAAAAGGGTTGATAGCAAAGTTTCTGAGTAATTGTTATTTTCTTATAACAACTTAAGTTTTTTTTTTGTATATTTTAAGTTGTTTTACAATAACCATCATTGAATGTCTTGAAACATTTGCTAACATACAAAGAAGAACCATCAGTACAATTTATTGGCATTGGGTCAATTAAGGGTTGTCAGTATATGTTGGTATATAAAAAATTAATTGTCGAATTTGTAAGTATAATCTATGTTGTTTTACTTCCCACATTTTATAATTAATGAAACAAAAATAATACTTTATATTAAATGTATTATTTATTATGGGGTATAAAACTTGCAGGAAACAAAAAATGGAACTGAGCCAATTGAAGAATTGTTGGAACAAGGCATGAGATTTGATTTTGAACATATGTGTATGATTGATGAGTCACTTCTTGCTTTGGAGGTATGCCATTTTTCAATTTATATTCATGTATATTATTTATTTCAATTTTCATTATTCTCACCAATGTAGATAAACTCATTACAATTTATTTTTATGTTTGTAGATGGAATTTCAAGAAGAACAAAACAATCGAGACAATCAACCAAAAATTCAACAAAATAACTCAAGGCATGGAAGTAACTCGAGCACTAACAAAAGTTCCAATGAAGAATGATGACCAATATATTTGGATAACAATGCAAGTTTCAATTGTGTTATTTTGAAATAATTTTCTGTGAAAATCAGACATTTTTGTTTAATGTAATGGACATAGTGTCCCAATTGAAAGACAAGGGATTACCGATAAGTTTCCTATTTTGTATGACAAAGATGACCCACTTATTCATATAATAAAATATGTTTTAATTTATTCTATTGTTGATCTGTAAGATCTAAGTGTTGAGTGCATTAAAAAGTATTATGAATGCTCAGCATGTAATTTAGTCTTTTAACATGTAAATGGAATACTGAAAACTGTAATGTAAAGCTATAACAGCAAGGAAATAACAGAGATACGAACAACACAGAACAGAGAATGAAAAAACATAGCAGAGAGAGTCTCAAAACACTGAAATTGTTAACGGAGTTCACCCCCTTCATTGGGCTACGTCTCCATGTCCCTCTCCAATGGGTACCGATCCAATTAATCTTAAAAAACTGATACACAATGGTTACAATAACATCTTCAGCAGACTCTGAGTAGCTATGAGACAATATCACTGTGAAGAATACTAAAAAACTACAAATTGTAGCAAGTTTACAAAGGTTTTCAATAAGAAAACCACAGCAGAACGTAGGTGATTCTACAAGCAACAGTGCTTCACCAAAATGTCTCCACAGCTGTTAAAACTCTCCTCCCTGCGTACTGGCTGAATAATGGCTATATAGCATAGCTCCATCCCGACTTTGTTCCTCGTGCATTAGTTCCCATTGTTAAATGACCATCCATCAACAGAAAGATACTTGGACGTGGCTGAAACTCCTCGAAATGTGGCCAGAATCCCGTGTATTAAAGCGTGCAGGGGGAGGATAAGTAATGGTTCGACTCATCTACTCTATGTCATCACGGATCTATGCCACATAATGGATATTATCTTCGGGTTGTTCCAACAAATCGCCTTAAACTGTGCACAAAACGTTAACCACCAGTTTGACCGTGCACCAAACCGCCAAATGTTTGACTGTGCACCATTTCTTAACCGCCAACGGTTGATGTTGCAACATTGCATGGGCTTGGCTTATAGGTTAAACGATTTCCATCGACCTGTGCACAAAGCGTGTTTCCCATTGCCATGAAACCACTCTTCAAAACAGCATAAACCGTGCACAAACGGATATTGCATAGTCTAAACCTTTTCGCAGCTTGTCTCCTAATCAATGCCCATCAAATGTTTCACCGTGTAACATATCTCATATGGAATGTGGCAGCAACATAAAATAAGTTTACTTTATGTGCCGATACATAAAAAGGAGTTTAGTATATGTGATGTTCTTTACACCATTGATTAATAACCATGTACCATATTGGATCAATAGAATTTGGAGGATGAAAAAACCCCTTCGGATCATTCCTCCCCATTGGAGAGATTTTGGACCACCAAAAGACTAAATTATTCAGCAAGTAAGTGAGGGTATAGCTCCCTCACTTTTCCAATCTCCATCCATCTTGCTTTGCTAGGATGCATGCCTTTAGGCCCCACTCGAAGGTACTCAACATTCCTCCTTCGTGAAGTCCTTACATTTCTATCAAGAATAACATCATCCTGCAACTCTTTCATATATTCAGGTGCCATATCATCAACTGAAGGAATTTGTATGTTAGTTTCCTCATCCATGATCATAGGAGGCTCATACAGTTTAAGATTCTCAACATTGACAACTGAATAAATTTGCATGTACGGAGGTAAATTCAAGCGAAAAGAATTAGTACCAATCTTTTCCAAGATCTCAAAAGGACCATACCTGATAGGCTTAAGCTTTTTACCTTCACCTTTCATTCATTCTTTGGTGATATGTAACCAAACTCGGTCTCCAACCTGGAATTGATGATCAACTCGATGCTTGTCATGCCTGGCTTTGTACTTTGCCTGGCTCTTCTCCAACTGTTCTTGAACTGCATGCTGCCCCGCTTGGATTCTTTGAATGAACTTTAAATCTTTATTGGTATCATGATGTCCATCCACTGCATCTTTGCCAAAAGAAAAGTCCATAGGTGTTTTTGGCAGATAACCAAAACAAGTTTCAAAAGGAGATTTCTTCGTGGAAGAATGAACTGCATGGTTATAAGCATGTTGTATGTACTGCACCTGTTCGTCCCAAAGTTTAGGATGTTTACTACAATATCCTCTGAGTAGCTGAACCACTGTCCTGTTCACTACCTCTGTTTGACCGTCAGTTTGTGGATGAAAAGTTGTACTTTTCTTCAGTTTAGTATCCATAAGCGCCCATAATGTTGACCAAAATTCCCCCAAGAACCGGGAATCCCGATCTGATACAATAGACATGGGTAGCCCAAAATGTACCCAAACATTCTGAAAAAATAGATGAGTTGTTTGTTTAGCAGTGATCTACTTGTTACATGGCATCAAGATACACATTTTGCTGAATCTATCCACAACAACATATAGGTAATCATGCCCTTTCCTAGACATAGGTAGTCCTCCTACAAAGTCCATAGAAATGCTTTCCCAAGGA
>JASDQU010710227.1:0-15116 GCA_032191745.1 Picea mariana
GATAATTTCGATCTCCTAACCGGGTCAATGATTTCCTTGTATTAATTCAAATTTATCTTATTCTCAGTCTTTATATCATTCTACATTTTCCTTGGAATATTAATTATAATAGTGCTTTTAACACTGTTTATATCTTGGAGGGTGTCCTCCTCCATTGGGGGACCAATGGTTTAACCAAGAGATTGCGCCTCTATTCCAACCACTTTGGGGTGTTGAGTGACTTTCACTGATGTTTGATGTAATGATGGGATGCCTCTAATTCTTCATGTTAATTCAATTGTTCTTGTACATTAAGTTCTTGATCATAGCCTCACTTTCAATGGGAGGAATCCTGGTGTTTAAAGGAGGATATGATAATGGTCATTGCACTTAATTTTAATGTTATTTATTATAGGTTGCTTTTGGATTTGTTTAGTTTCCTCCAAGTTTCTTTGATGATACTATACCCCAACCTTTTAGACATAAAAAATCACCGAAGTAACAAGGATGTCGAAAATGACCTTTTTAACCTATAGCCAAAATTCTACAACTTTACACTTATTCTCAAGACCAAAGTAAGCTTTTGAAGCTCCATCAATTATTTTGATTATAGAACGTCTGCTTGGAAATTATGCTATGCTTGGAAATTATGCTATTTTCTTTGTTTCACCTTGGTGGTTGACATTGTGCCCTAGTAAGTGGTCACCCTTGGCGATGAGTTTGCTACTTGGAGGTCCCCTTAACGAGTCATCGTGCCATTCCTGATTATACTTATCATTTTTCACATTTCATCCTTTTCACCTCCTTATCTTTTGTGATTTTTTGGGTGTACTGACCCAAGAAAGGATTGTACCTCATTTCATGGGAAGAAGGGGCCGAAGGCCCAGAGGGAATGTAGCTGGCAAAAGATAAAAGTCAAAACTATAACTTTCCAGATGCTTGTCCAAAGAGGTCTCGAGAACAATGAAACATTTCTCCTAAAAAATCAAAGACCTGCAAGAAACAATTTCACCTATATAAATGTCTCACTTGTTGAGGGATTTACACAAGTGCGTTATACCCTTTGCTTTACCCACATGGCACTCTGTGTACCTCTGGCTTCAAGTGACGTTTTGGCACTGCCTCCAAGCTTCATGTTACCCATTTGGAGTACCCAATTGTTCTGGACTTGAAATAAATTAATGGCAAATAAATGGGCTAGGAAAAATGATGCATTGAAAACGAAGCTGCATCACACCCTTTATAAAGGCACCCATAAACGAGGCAATACAAACCCTTGTATGTCATGAACTCCATGCCCAAAAGTCTTACCCCATCCACTTCATCTTCTTCACATGACTTAGAGAGGGCCTGTTAACACATATCCTCGTTCTTTCGCCTCAACTCTTGCATGTTGATGTCCGCGTATTCTCAGTCGTTGTTTTTTCACCACAGCCTCCCGTCTGGTCGCTGTCTAGTCAGCTTTCATGGCGTTTGCACCAAATCCTCATCAACATCCAACGCAGATCCAGATGGCTAAGAGCAGGGTAAGGCCGTCACGTTTCCAGGTGTCGAATTGATTCAGGCCTATCCGGACCCTGAGAAAGATAGCTAATGAAGTTGGGGAGTGGTGGTTGAACATCGTTTCCCCCATAAATGGAAAGATCAAAAGGACTGTCAGCAAGTCGGCTTGTCTGCAGGTCCCTCTCGAAACTCGAAAATTAGCAGGAGCCCTCCGATTCAGAGGGACACATGGCACCAGATCCAAGGATTCGCGGTTTCTCAAATCAAAGGTTTTAGCATGGAGTCATTTTGATATTTTGCAATGGTCGATGGTTGAGCTAAGCTCCTGCATTGTAAATCTTTGATGAAAGCTCTGGTTATCTGTTATGTAGTGGGATTTGAGATTTCCTGTTTGATATAAGTTAGCTTCTTTCCATCTCTCTGTAAGGTTGTGTTAGAACACTCGGGCATGGAGAATCTAGTCGAGGGTCATATGCTGTTGTTATGAAGGTTTGATTTCAGCAGTATTGTGACCAATTTTAATCAGTTCGTTTTGTTATCTTTTTCCCTCTCACACTGAAGAGCTCGGGCATGGATGATCCAGTCGAGTTGTTGTAGCTGCATCGTGATATATGTTTGATCGTTGTGCTGTTATGACTGTGTTGCTTAAATATACTTCAGTGTCTGAAACTTTGAATCCAAGAGGATCTTGTGTTTGAGTTTTTCCTCCATAGGCTGCTGGAAGCCCTGATGTCCATAGCATACCTCTACATTCTCCTCACCAAGTCTTCCTTCTATTCACCTTTAATCCAACTTACTGACTGAAGTTGATCAAGACCTCACTTGCATGTGCATACCAATGCATTTTTCTGAGTTAAAACGATATCATCTTGAGTGTCCTTCCCATTTGACCTCTTTAAAATTATTTGTGACATACAAACTGATGGGTACTGAGCTTACTCTCTCTGCAATCAGAGAGTGACTTCTAGTGCTAACATTTCTGGCACCGTCGCTGGGGACGAAAGTGAAGATTTTTTCCCTGGGAGAACGACAAAGAGTTTCTGATTTTGAAGGTGCATCAGATATCATAACCATTGAAGATTGCAGCTTGCACCTGGCGACTCCACCATCAAAGACTCCATTGGGGAGGATCCCGTTGACAAAAAAATGACCATATCGAAGGGAAAGACCAGATATCAGTCTATGAGTTTTCTTCATGAAGTCTTGTTCTTCTTTATCAACTCATTTCTCCCTTTCCCTTCACATATAAAGAGGATTATCCTCTACTTTGTATATTCAAATGACAATAAGCCTTCCTTCATTTATCCATCCTTTAAGAAGAAGACATGCTCTCTTCTTGTGTTGCAGATGCTGGTCTTGTGTCTTCACCTCAGCCTATTCATAAAAATGAGATCTGTATTGCATCTCCTCTCGAAATTGATCACCCTTGTAGCCTTGAGGAGGTTGAAAATAATTCACAGTCATGTCAAATCTCTTTACCCTCTGTTATCCCTGCTGAGCCTTGCCATCAACTCGTTAATCCTCATGATCAACCCACTGCTTTTCAAATTAAAATCAGAAATAAGTTGTTTAAATCTCTCAGGATGCCATATCGCCTTAACCCTTGTCCTCTTGAATCCTTTGAGTATCTTCCTCAGTTTTCTAGGGAGGATCATGTTACAGTTGAGAGGCACTTGCGGGCCTTTGAGAACTTTATTGATCAGTTTGAGATTGTTCGTGATGATGTTACCATGAGGCTATTCTCACATTCCCTATTTGGAGATGTTGCTGTATGGTTTAGATGTCTCGAGGCCGGTTCTATTGGTTCCTGGACCGAGCTACGCCATGATTTTTTAAAGTGTTGGGGTGAGAACAAATCCCTTGATCAATATTGGTTTGAGTTTAATGCCTCGAGGAGAGGGGAAGAGGAAGCCTTGGCTGTCTTAAACGTGAGCTTTTACAACGTTTATCATAGTATGCATGTGGAGATCAGACCCATAGAGACTGCTGCCATGGTGTACTATGTCATGGCTCAACATCCAGAGCTTGTCCTTTTCCTGAGAGAAAGGAAATCTTCATCGCTAAGACATCTGCTTGAAGATGCTGTAGAGGTCGAAGAGAACATCACGGCTAACAAGTGGGTTCATAGGCAGACATATCTCAAAAATTTGCATGTATATGAGCAAGAAGATTGCCAATCTGTTTCAGATTCTGAGCAAGAAGATAATGAATATGAATCAAATCTGGAACAACAAGAAGGAAGTAGGTATGATTCACAGTTGGAATCAGGTTCTTCAACATTTGCATATTTTTCTATGGGCAGGAATGCATATCAATCTTATGATCAGTTTCCAGAACATTTTGAGCATGTAGCAGTGGCTGATTGCATAGATAATTGTATGTTCTTGGCTGATCATAGTTATGATGTTCTAAATTCTGCTGCACCTTTATATTGTGACCATTCTTATGAAGAAGAGACGACAACTGTTGATGATCAAGAGTTGGTTTCAAAAGAACAAGGAGGGAATTTATTTGCAAACAGAGAGAATTTTACAGAGGAGCAGTCTGGTCTTCTAAAGCAACCAGGATTCTGTCGCATTATTCATGATCCTATGGCCATATACATGGAGTCATACATTTCAAATTTTCTGAAATTTTCAAATTGCATTACTTCACCAATACTCACATGCGAGTATGGTGTTATGAAAGGTTTCCAAGACCACACTATAGAGCCTTTTCCTTTATTAATTAAGGAAAATCATCGAATGGAAATCCGCTATCCTAGACTCGCAGAAAACACAAAGCATCGTGTAAAGGATGAACTTAGTGGGCGGTTTATCTCCTGTCCAGAACCTGCAATTGAGAAGGTATCACCTAGTATCAACAAGCCTGCATCAATTCTCCACCCACCTGTGCACTTTGAGAACATCACACGACGGGTGAGCCGCAATAAAGGACAAGAGTTAATTTCTTACCAGTTGAGCTCCCCTGATTATAAATGTTGTGACCCTGTGGGATTATATATGGAGCTATGTTTTCCAAAAGCATTGGAGCCTGCAGATTTATTCACCTTATCATCATTTGGGGGTATAGTCAGTGTTCCAAGCCATGTCCTCCATTTTCTGTCATACTTCCTTAGCCTTTTGTGGATTATCTGCAGTAAAGAAAATGATCATATTACCAGACAGTCTGGGTGGCTATGGTGGAATTTTGCTTTCACCTAGCGCTTTGTAAAAATCAGTTAGCTTAGGTTTTTGTACATAAATAATCTCTATCAGGAGCAGGTGTGTTTGCCTTATGTCTGTAAGAAGAATAGTGTGCGGGTCGGCCTGGATTCCTCAACAGGATGTTTTTTATCATGAGTCCATAGCCCAATACTAAGGCACTGAAACTGCAAAAAGAGTTCCTAGAACCTTGCAGGGAGGACACTGTCCCCCATGGAGCCTACTGTTAACACATATCCTCATTCTTCTACCTCATCTCCTACATGTTGACGCCCACGTTCTTAGTCGCTGTTTTGTCACCACAACCTCCCGCATGGTCGTCGTCTAGTCAACTTTCATGCCGTTTGCACCAGATCCTCGCCAGCATCCAACGCAGATCCAGATGGACAAGAGCAGGGTAAGGTCGTCACGTTTCCAGGTGTCGAGTTGACTCAGGCCTATCCGGACCCTGAGAAAGACAGTTAATGAAGTTGGGGAGCGGTGGTTGAACATCGTTTCCCCCATAAATGGAAAGCTCAAAAGGACTATCAACAAGTCGGCTCGTCTACAGGTCCCTCTCAAAACCCAAAAATCAGCAGGAGCCGTCCGATTCAAAGGGATGCGTGGCACTAGATCCAAGGATTCATGGTTTCACAAATCGAAGGTTTTGGCATGGAGTCATTTTGATATTTTGCAATGGTTGATGGTTGAGCTAAGCTCCCACATTGTAAAGTTTTGATGAAATCTCTGGTTATCTGTTATGTAGTAGGATTTGAGATTTCCTGTTTAATATAAGTCAACTTCTTTCCATCTCTCTGTAAAAGATGTGTTAGAACACTCGTGCATGGAGAATCTAGTCAAGGGTCGTATGCTATTGTTATGAAGATTTCAACAGTATTGTGACTAGTTTTAATCAGTTCGTTTTGTTATGTTTTTCCCTCTCATACTGAAGAGCTCGGGCATGGATGATCCAGTCGAGTTGTTGTAGCTGCATCATGAAGTATGTTTGATCATTGTGCTGTTATGACTGTGTTACTTAAATATACTTCAATGTATGAAACTTTGAATCCAAGAGGATCTTGTGTTTGAGTTTTTCCTCCTTAGGTTGTTGGAAGACCTGATGTCCATAAGAGATCTCTACATTCTCCTCACCAAGTCTTCCTTCTATTCACCTTTAATCCAACTTACTGACTAAAGTTGATCAAGACTTCACTTGCCTATGCATACCAGTCCATTTTTCTGAGTTAAAGCGATATCATCTTGAGTCTCCTTCCCATTTGACCTCTTTAAAATTATTTGTGACATACAAATTGATGGGTACTGGGCTTACTCTCTCTGCAATCAGAGAGTGACTTCTAGTGCTAATAGGGTCCACCTGGGAAACACTCCTTGACTTGAGGAATGACTCACCCAATAAGTCACCATGACAACCCTCCCATACCTAAACTTGAGAAATTGCATAGGGTCTTTGAGCACTTATTTAATTTAATAAGGTAATTTTGATGCACATGTTTAGGTGGCTCTTGTATTAAATGTGATTTTACTTGCCATGATACATTTGACTTGAGACGCTTGGAGGGTGCACTTGTCTGTCTTTGTCGGACCTTGTTTGATGGATGTTTTGGAAGAACAAGCCCACCTTGGGCCTTCATTGGGGCAGGAAGTCCACAGGTTGGATGCCATAACCCAAATCTTAGGGAAATACAATGGATGTATGTTTCCTTTGGAGGCAAGAGAGGAGACCTTGGAGTTGAGACCTAGCCCTATATTCTGGCCTAACGACTTGCCTTTGGAGGCTAAAATGTTGCATTTTGGGCCTTGACATCTTGACTAGGGATAGGGTTTGGTGGTGATGATGATGGCTTATTGGAGGATTGACATGTTTTGATAAAGAGAATCCCTTGCACCATGAAGACAAGGCCTTGGGAGGCCGAACGACTTGACCATCAACCTCAACGACCTGCTAAATATGCCAAGACGTCACCCTAGAAGGGGTTGAAGTCACCCTTAGGATTTTTTTTTGTGCAAAATTCAAGTTAAAATAAAATTACTTTGTAAAGGGGAAAGATAAGGGGGGGTGGCCCCCTTATTTTGTGGTTTACCCTAACTAAATGTGGATAAACACTTTTTAGAGGTTTAGTATAAATAATAATCAAATTCATTTCATTTTTAACATAATTCTCTCATGTGAGAATAACTACTTTGTTGAAATTTCCGCCCCTCTTGGGAAACTTCATCTCTTTCTCTCTTATGCTATGGTTTATACTTGTCTTTTGGAGTTAAGTGGTGCACTATGTATTGGAGGCTATTCTTTTGCTACAGTGATGAATTTTTCTTGGTGAATAAGAGTTTATCTTGCATTTCTCTTAGAATTGGTAAGAAAAATATGCACATTGTTAGTTCTTCTTGCTTGTTCCATGGTTGTTCTTGGCTAGATCCTAGGAGGAGTATAAGGGCATACACCCTCCACCAAGTTCATCATTATTGTTGATTGAATAAGCCATTGTGAAGGTTGCTAGGAGGAGTAAAAGGGATTACAACCTCCTAGATTTACCTTGTTGGGGATACTTGCTCTAGAGAGTAAATGGGCTTACACCCCTACAGAAGTGGTAAATCTGACCTAATACAAGACTCCATAACCCATTTGGCAAGACACTAATCTAGTTTTGCATTGGAGAAATAAATTACTTGCATTGGTACATGTGATTTTGAGAGATATCAAAATTGTTTAAATTGGAATATTTTCTTAGTGTCTTGAGCTTGCTCAAGCCACTAAGGTGTCTTGATTGACCTAGTACTTCTCTAATTATAACCAAATAAAAGATATAAACATTAGGGCTGCAACGAAACACACTTAATCTTTTACTTTAACTTGGAAGCCACTATTATCATTCTACTGCCTATTAACTAAATTTTTGACGCTTTACTTGCTCTTTTATATGGTTGAAATTTGCCGCTGTAGTAAATCTTTGCTACAACCATTTGGATGTTACTATAATTCTCTGAAAACACTATCTAATAGTACACTTTTACCATCAAAGTTTGTGCCAAAGTATTTGAACATTATCTACTTGTTTAGTGCTTCACTATCCAACAACTATTTGATAATTTTGATGGTTAATTTAGTAGTAACAATCTCTTATTCTTATTAATATATATATTCTTATTTACTGCTGCAATATTGGACAACAAGATTCTCTTGCTTGTCCACTTGATTATCAAGCTTGTATCTTGGACATTTGTCTTGTCTCGAGCAGGTTTGACAATTTGGTGCAAGTACTCAAGTCTTTGGCAACCATTTTCCATCCATAAGACTTATTTCCAATCTCCCATCCTTCTTCCATCATTGACCTAAGGGGTTTCTCTCATTATCTCTCTACCCTCCATCTTAATCCCCTTAGGGTCACCGAGATTTCCCCCTTGTGTCATATTTCTCCTTCACTATAATGAGGGGAGTACCTATGTAAGGTGACAGAGGGTAGGTATTCTCATAGTTGTCCCATCTTTGTAGATTGAATCAGGATTTTCCTAACCTACAATCCGTGCGATAACATTTTGACGCTGTTGTCGAGGAGGATTTCAATTTCTATTTCGTGTATCATCCCCAATTATAATTTAATTGTATAAATGTGAATTATGCTGGTGAGCCGATGTGTTTGGGAAAAGAGCCTGTATTGACTTAATGTGGTCAGGGGTCGAATTTCATATTATGAACATTGAAATAATTATTAAAAGTGATAATCATTGGCTGTGATACGAAAAATATGAAGAACGATGGGGGGCTATGATTCCACAAGAGAGAGAGGGGTCCAAGGGGAAATTACTCATGGGTATTAATCCAACCCACATTCCTGAATTATTATCTTTATGTATAACCTTCTATTCACCAATTGAGTGTATGAGAATCCAATCATTTAACTCATGTAAGAGGGTGGGTGTGAGTGGTCACATCCCATAGTTATTGGAGAGCATGGGTGAAGTACAATCATCCTTGAGAAGAGTCCGAGTGAAGCAAGCAAGAAAGAAAGGGGGGATTCATATGCATAATGGGGGATAGTTCTTACATGTAGGGTTTTGGGCAGCAAAGAAGGAGAAGAGGGTTGGGAGAGGACCAACCATGATATACTTCCAGGTAACCATTGTTTGGATAGATTTTTATGTTGAGAAAGAAACCCGTGTACCTAAAAATCGGGCTATAAGCCTATGGTGCAATTTCTTGTTGAGGAAATATCTTAGAGCCTTGTGAAGGCTACTGTGAGAAAAACCTGAAGCAACTGAACGTTCCCTTGAGTTCCCAGTTGAGAGATTCCTAGCTACCTATGCCAGAGAGACTCTGATAAATGAATGACACATTCCTTGGGTTAACCTTGATAAATGGATGGCACATCCCTTGGGTTATCCCCAATAAAAAATGGTGCAATCCTTGGTTGGGCAGGTTAGGAGGAAGAGAGTTGGAGGTTTGGAACTGTTGTCAGAATATAACCTAGTTTTGGGGCTGCTCTGTGTGGAGAGTGGATAGTCAGTGGGACAGATCTCCTTGTAGACTCATAGCCTCATCTCGGGGGTGGTTCGCTGATGAGAGAAAATGATCAGCAGTGCATATGGCTGGGAGGTTCATCCTTCGTGTGCAACCAGTTGGTTAATCATTAACATATAAGTGTTTATGTTATGTTATTTATGATTATTCCGATGTGTAAATGATTTATATGAATGTTGTGTGCTTGTCGTCTGCTTAAACAGTTGCATTCATGTTTAATATATGATGTTAGATGCATTTAGAACTGTGGTATCATTCAGCTGGTCATATTTGGGTGTGATCTATCGTTGGTAAGCTACATGAAATCAACTAACAGTAAAAGAATTACTTAGTTAGCAGAAGTTTCATTTTTAATGTGTATTTCGTAGCGTAATGTTCATTGGTTGAGCTGGGGAATGTTACATTATGGTATCAGAGCTGTAATTGAGAGAGTTTTTGCATGGCATGGCCCAACCTGGGTGGCTGGGTACATTACAAAGTGGTATCAGAGCTGTAATTGAGAGAGTTTTTGTGTGGCGTGGTCCAACTTGGGTGTCTGGGTACATTACAAAGTGGTATTAGAGCCCAGTTTTCAACACTGAGTCTAGATGAGCCGAGCTAGCAAAATGCTAAAGCACAATTTCTTAGAGAATTAATTCTGGAGTATGTCTAAAACTTGTTTTATTAAATTGCTGTAGTAAAATTGAGAGAAATTTCATGGGTAATGTGAAGAATTGAGCCTCTTTAGAAAATTTGAACATAAGCAAAATCAGAAAAATTTGGGTATTTCTCCGTACGATGACATCAACATGATGTGGAGGCCACATGTAAGCTGACGTGGTAGAAGAAAGACGTGTACTTCCATGGTGGCAGGTACATGTTGGGTGAGATGACAATTGGTGGGTGATGTGGAGCCATGTGGCAAGCCAATTGTTAGTCTTGCGAAACTGTGATAAGATCTTGGAATTTTTCAAAGTGTCAAGTTATCGCGAGTCCATGGTAAGAGTTGGAAAAATGATTAAGTGTTGAAACTTCTCGGATGAACTTATGAAATGAAGGATACAATATTATTGTAACACCCCTATTTCTGCCAACCTGTAATTTATCATTTATTATGATCACCATGATATGGCATGGGAACAATGTAAGCATATTAATGTTTAGATTTCCAATGAATGATTGTGGGGGTGAAGCCTTGAAGTATTGGCCATGATATCACTAGAGGAAAGAGTGAGGAAACTATGGAGAGGGTTCATTATCACAAAATGACCTCAAATTCTCTCCTTGCTGAAATAGTAAGCCTCATCCTGATCCCAAGGAGAAATCACTTAATGAAAGAAGGACTAATGGTTGAACAATCAACCACCCCAATGAATGGAAGCATGGAGAGTCTAGCTAGGGAGACAAAAAACTGTCAGCCCGAAGTACCATAGATGGTAGATTTCTTGCAGGCCCAGATTGACTCAAGTTTCCTTCTGACAGAAGGAATAAGACATGTTCAGAACTTTCTTGAGGAGGAGAATGGTGTGCAAGAACACACACGAAGGAGACAAGAGAAGACACATGGAAAGAGGAAGAGCGCATGAGGCTCTCCAACTGAGGAGAAGAACTGAAAGATTGATAAGTTGTTCTGGTTACAAAAGAGAATAAGAGAAGAAGATCTCTAAGAATTTACAGGAGAACGCGACCCAAGCAGGAGACTGTGAGCTTGATGCTGAGGAGGCATCTGATAAACCTCGCAGAGACTATGACAGAGAAAGAACCTATAAGAAACTGCGAAAGTTTCGTAGTGATATTATGGCTTGACACGGGGGTGGCTAGAGCGCTAAGAACAAATTCCTCAGAGCCTATGGTTGCGTGGAAAGACGAACACTCATAGTCAGTTGGTTGGTGATCAAATATGATAGATAAGTGTTTTTATTCCCTGTAAGTTAGAATTGAAATGCATGATTGGATTATCTCTAGATCTGATAATTTGTGCCTTGCGTGAAATTTATTATAATGGTATTTACTATCCTTCTGTAAAATATTGCGTTTGAACGGTTATAAAGCAACAATCTCGGCCTCTGGTCCGGTCGAAAAAAACTTCGAGGTGTTTTCCCTGAGGAATCGCCTCACAGTTCTAGAGTTGGAGTAGATTTTATGGGACTGCCATAGTCTCGTTGATTTCCTCGAGATTTACTTGTTCCTAAATTAGAACTTATGTCCATTTACTAGAAGGTGTACCGTTCAATCCAGTCTCCCAGGAGACCATGGGCTCGTGCCCCATCCTTGATCAAATCTTGGATAAGAGCTAAACGTATCCCCTGGAATTCGATAAGGTTCCATATGACCCAAGGTTGGAAACCCCTCCTAAGCTCGAAAGGAGTGAAGCTACTCTAGCTTCGGAACTTTGAAAATTCGGAGCTCCGGTACATGTGACTTCATAACCCTCGAAAACAACCGAAGGCCTTTGTTGTGAATTAACAAGGGCCGTGGATCTGAGAATCCATTAGGAATCACTCTCAGCCATTAGATCGAACTTAGTGAAGAGGTAGTGCTAAGTACTTCGATGAAGTCCCGGTTCGGGAAAATAGAGGTGGTCTAATGCCAAAAACTCTCGAATGTCAGAGTCACAAAGTTAATCTGGGCCATTAAGAGTAGAGGGACGCATGTCCACGGATCAGTGACTATCCGGAAGTCCGGTCATCCGGTGGTATTGAAATGCAAACACAAGAGTGCACCAGTTTCCCCAAAGCTCTGCCAGCCGGAGTAATTCCTGGCTGTGGACGCTAGGTGCACATGGTGATATATTGGGCTTGGTTTGGAGTTCGGAACTCCGGATGGAAGTGTGGTTCAAGGTGAGGAAACCTACGAATGCTGAAGTTACGAAGTAACGTGAACCGTCGATTTGAGAATGGATCGGGATCCCTCTTGTCCATTGGATTCAGACTATAGTCATCACTTCGACGAAGTATTACTTCGGGAGGACGACAATTTCATGACATTAAACTTCCCAAATGTCGGAGCTGCGAATAAACGCGAACCGTAGATATAGAAACCCTTCGGGATCTCTCCTGACCATTAGATCTAGACCATGGTCAACCCGACATTGACCACTCTGGGAGCAAGGAGGAAGTCACACCACGAACTCCATGAATGCCAAAGTTACGAAGTAAAGGAGGCCGTAGATCCAGGGATTTCAGGGATACACCTTGACCATGAGATCGAAAGGATTGGAAGGTCATCAGTACGGGGTGACATGACAAGCTGACGTCACCCACAGTGACGTGGACCCTCGAACGACGTGCCATGTTTCACTTGGATTCATGCATTTTGCAGACCCTATAGGCCCATTAAAATGTGACACATGTAACCCACTGAAGGGGCCACATGCCATATCTGCCTTTCCACGTATCACACCTGGCACTCACTGCTTGGTCCCTTTGGTGGGAGGAGTATACGGGACCCACATGTATTTTCCTTCGTACCTAGTACGTCACCACGTGTGAGGGTGGACCCTTCGGGAGTCTGGGACTTCGAGACTCTGGGGGTTTGGGATGCAATGCCGTGGGTAAGTTAAAAGGCCTGAAGGTTGGAGCTATGTGGAAGCACCTTGGGAGTTCGGGAATTTGGGATTCCGGAGGACATGCATGCAGAAAGGGAAAGAGACGTTCAACGTCGAATTCCCGCTAGCTTGTGTGTTAGACGAGGATTAAGTCCAGTCATCGGATTGGTTGATGGATGGACCTTCCCTGTGGGAGGTAGGAACCTAGAGATGGTACAAACTCGATGGAGCCACGTGGCCCTCAACCAATGAATGCTTGAAGAACTTCAGAAGGCCATAACTTGTAAACCAAAGGTCGGATTTGAGCCTGGTAGCAGTCGTTAGAACACTACGGGTGAGTAGAAGATGATGCATACCTCAAATAGAGGATTTGAGACGTTAAGGAAAACAAAATTTAGATGCCCCATTCCTTAAAAAGGTACTTAAGGGGTTGAGTGTGTTACAAATTAGTATCAGAGCATGGCAACAACACTTGGCCTACTTGGGCTCATGAAAGAGTCAAGTGATTTTATTTCTTAGAAAACTTCAAGGGAGAGGGAATCTTACCCTACCCTATTTGCCAGAGCATGATTCAAACATAGGTCTAGATGGGTCGGAGAGCAGTCATGAGACTTTAGAGTGAGTAGATCTCTTGAATATTTGTAGAATCCTAAGATTATGTTTAGTGAGAGATCTTAGTGATCTTTGGAAAGATTTGGGGATCTAAGAGGATCCTTAGGAGATTGATTGAGTGATTTGTGGATATGAACAGTTAATAGTTTAGAATCCATTTGGTGTATTATTGTAAGCCTTAGAGGCATTGAGGGTGGCCAAAAATGAATGTTAATCAGGCCAAAAGGTAGAAAACAGGCCAACATAGAGTAATTAGAACATAGAGGATGAATTATTGAATACTTTAGGTCGGAGAAGGCATTTAGAGCCTTATGTAACTTATGTACAGTTCATTGAGCTAATATAATAGAAGAAAGATCTGTTTCAAGCTTAACCTAAAGAAGTCTTTGTTCATGATGAGTTAAACCACTATTATTAGGGTTACGATGTGTGTTGGTAGGTGAAGTCACTGTGGACACTGTTATAATAAGTCTTGGGACATGTATGATTGATATATCTCTGTATTTATATATATCTTTGCGTAAAAAGTGTTGCATTAAGGTAAGTAAGATACAAGAGACATCATCTAAGGAAATAATAGATCGTGATTGTTGAAGGATGAAATCAATAGAAAACTACAACAATCGTCAGATCTGGGAGTTGTAGAGGAGGACCGTCGGATCAACATCTGATTAAGTCCTGACTGTCGGATCTCAGTAAGGGTAGATCAATGGCGGGGAGCCATAACGAGATCAAAGGGTTGAGTTAATGATCACACAGGTTACGGTTCCACAATCTCCAATGATTGTCGATCGTCACCTGTCAACAAATCGATGACTCACATTGGTCCATCCGCCAACATGCATCTTCCATTGCAGAACTCGATGACGAGTTTAAACGTCGTGCTAGTTGAGACTCCGCAATCCTTTCTAGCCATATGTCTTCACGACGGATTTAATCACGACCATCGATTAGCACTCAAGGAGTTGAGCCTAGGTCATAGCTCTTGGTCATACAAAGGGAGGACAAAGGTCCTTCAGGCTAGTTGAGGAGGATAGGATTTAACGTTCTGTGTTAAGATATGGTCAGGAGGAATGGTCATATGTGGAAAACAACCAAAAGATAAAGGAAAGAGAAGATCGATCCTTGGCACCCTTTTTTCGAGGTTCACAATGCAATGACAACAAAAGATTGCATAAAATAGATTTAAGACAGGAGGTCCTGCATCATGAAGACTGATATCAAGATCAAATAGATATGAGTGATATTAAATGTGCAAGTGATGCACATGTATGATGTAAGAATATATGTATACTAAAGGCATGATATGACTGCCTGAATGAATGAAATGTAAGGCAAGACTTTCACTGGCCAAGATTGAATGAATACCATGGAAGCATGGTTGACTCTATTCTGAAGAGTCAAGAAAGTTTCATTTTGAGTGATAGCTTGAGGGGAATGTGTTACATTCCCTCAGGAAAGGACAATATAAATAGATGAAAGAGTAAAGGAGAAAGGACACTCTGTTGTCATGATAAAATGCAACATGATTATGCCTTTGAGGACCGCATGAGAATAATTGTGAACAATCACGAGTTAAATGGTTTCAATGAAAATATGTATGTGAGCTACAAAATGTACCTATGGTAAATACACATAGGCTTATGATTATGCATGTGGTTAAGTGCATCATAGATGTAATTTAACGAAACAAGGAATATGTGTGGATAAATAATCTGGAGGCATAACAAAGATGCATGTTTATATTCCTTATGGAATATTTGATAAACAAATTTCT
>JASDQU010710227.1:15216-25673 GCA_032191745.1 Picea mariana
ATATATATATATATATATATATATATATAAGGATCCTGGATTACATTTTAAAACATCATGTAGGAATGGAAGATTAACAAACGGATGTTGACAATTCTAATAACTGAATGGTAATGTACAAGATGCGCATGTTCATGATTCATTATGAACAAAGAAGTTTGTTATTAAAGCATGCTGATGTATCCTAAGGGTTAGGTTGAGCCTAACCAAGGTTTCTCAAGGAAAAGAGCAGAAATATCACAATAAGAAGTAGTTTGCATAAGCAAAGAAGGAGAAAAGGAGGAACCCTTTTCTCACCCTAAGAACTATGAATTGTTTAGCAGAGTTGTAAACTTCAAAAGAGCAGTTGTGGGAACAAGTACAACTTGAAAAGGGAGAATGAATAAATAAACATATTTAAATGAATGGGCTTGGTTAAGCCGTGATAAGTAAAGGCATTGAGGCCTTAGAAAATAACTCAGTTAGACTGAAAGTCCCAGACTGTGTAGAAGGAGTTGAAAGGGGGAAGAGCCCTTAACTCCTTTCTTGCTGTATATTGTATTTTCTCTTGAATGAGAAACTAGTGTGCTGATAAAAATAAATGCTTTGACACCATAGTGATGGTGGTTGTATATGACTGTAGAAACAATTGAGAATTGTTTGTGTTTCACTCATGAAAAATATTAAAGATAATGGGATGAAGTGCCCACCTGAAAATGTTTTATTGAATAGAGTGATATGATACATGAATTTTTTATTTTACATAGCAACGAATATATTTATGATGTATGGCATGTGTAGAAAGGAATTGGAGCTGTTAATAAAGACAATTGCCAATGATGGACAACCTTACACAAATGATGACTATGAGAAGGTTGTTGTTAAGAGATTGTTGAAGGGACTTTAAAAGTCCCCATAAAACACCATTGATGAGGTAATATTAGAGAGGGTGCTAGCAGCCAGAGTAGGTATAAAAATATCCATACCTATGTGGCATAAGGCATGAAGGGATTTGGTAAGAATCCCTTCTAAAAGGATTTCATTATCTTAAAGATATGCAAATAATTGTGAGTGGTTGTTGTATGCTATTGCTACACAAGCGAGGTAAGATTCAAGAAAGAAGAATTTGAAAAATAGAGAGAGGAAGTCTATGCCAGTCAAAGATGCATTATAATCCTTGCAAGAAAATGCATGAGTAAAGAGTACCATGGGTACAATGACCAATCTAAGGAGATTGGGAATATAGGTTCTCATAGTTAACACATTGAATGGAATTGCTTCGAGGAAATGCATGTTTGCATAAAGGGAAGACAATGGATTTTCCATTGAGGAAGGAGGATCTTCAAATATTTTACTTACATTGTATAGGTGTTAAATAAAAGAAAATTTGGGTGGCCATGAGTGTTGGCACTCTGGTTACTAATGAAGGAAGAATGCTTGGGTGCATTAAGGAGAAACTTATAGTTTCATATATACTGATTTGGGATCATGATCAGCCTGTAGTAGGAAGTACAGTCCTGCTGCAATAACGAATGAGAATGAACAAGCCCTATGGTGAAGAGGTTGGTTAAGCTCCAACACACCATGGCAAAGTGCTTGTCATAAAGTGTAGCAAACTCGAAATCAATGCAAGGGTGCATTGGGTATGAATGTGGCTTTGAATATTGGCACATTGATTAAAGTCATTTGATATTTGAATTGTATTTGGAAAATTTAGTATGTTGAAAGGGTGCATACGTAAATAATGATATTTCCTTTTGCTCTGTACCCTTGAATGGATGAAAATTACTTGGACTATTAGTACGCATAATTTTGAAAATATAATGTGCATGAAAACTAATAATTGTTTTGGCTGAGGAATGCTGAAATTGCAGGAAGAAAAGGGTATTGGACATGGCAACATTGTATTCCCATAAGGAAGACCAATTTCCTGTTGAGCTAAACTTCTACGGGGAGGAAAATCCCATACTTGTGAATTTGGTTTCTGCACGGAACAAATCTGAAAATAAATGTGGAATTTGGAAATTTGTGGGTGACAGATTTGCAAGAAAATTTTGAATTTGAAATTAATGATAATATATCATAATTTTGTAACCTGTAATACAGGTGAGACAAAAAATATCTGTCTAGGGAGGATAGATGAAGGTTGTCAAGCAGGAAAGCATGAAAAGGATACTGATTGAGACATGCGAACCATGTGGTAAGCCATGATCACCTAGAATATGTTATGTTGTGGTAACACAAGCCAAAGGGACACCTTAGCAGAGAAAGTCTGAGGGACGCCTCGATTGTAAGGCTAAATGAAGTCTTTGAAAACTTTGGCAAGGCAAGATGGATCACCCAAGGAACTCTATAGTAGAGAAGAGGATGCATAAGCCTGGGCCTGGAGGGTGAGTGACTGCAAGGAAGATGAGACTTTGATAATTTTTATACACTATTGATTGGGATCATGCACATAATGGGTATGTCCAGGAAACACGGTGAGCCTAGATATCAAGACAACCATGTGGATGAAAATCCACAGACTGCACAGATAAGTACTATGGTATATTATGAAAATTTTCCTCTTGAATTTTGTACAACAATAAAATGTTTTCGCAAGAAATTGTGATTAATATGCTTGTTGTCCAAGATTATTGAAGGCAGGGGATGAAGGCCAAGAGTTTGAAAGGACTTGACCTAGAAAGAGGACCAATATTTCTGAAGTAGCTAAATGACAAAGGCACGATGGGTGTTACTGAGAAAGAACACCGAGGACGATGTTCCTTTTAAGGGGGAGGGGATTGTAACACTCCTGTTTCCCCCAACATGTAATTAATCATTTATTATGATCCCCATGATATGGAATGGGAACAATGTAAATTTATTATTGTTTAGATTGTTAATGAATGATTGTGGGGGTGAAGACTTGAAGTACTGACCATGATATCACTAGAGGAAAGAGTGAGGAAACTATGGAGAGAGTTCATTATCAAAAAATGACCCCAAATTCTCTTCTTGCTGAAATAGTAAGCCTCATACTGATCCCAAGGAGAAATCTATTAATGAAAGAAGGATTGGTGGTTGAACAATCAACCACCCCAATGAATGGAAGCATGGAGGGTCTAGCTAGGGAGACAAAAAATTGTTAGCCGAAGTACCACACAGGGCAGTTTTCTTGCAGGCCTAGATTGACCTGATTATCCTTCTGACAGAAGGAACATGACAGGTTCAAAAATTTCTTGAGGAGGAGAAAGGCGTGCAAGAAAACACGCGAAGGAGACAAGAGAAGACACATGGGAAGAGGAAGAGCGCATGAGGCTCTCCAACTGAGGAGAAGAACTGAAATCTTGATAAGTTATTCTGGTTACAAAAGAGAACAAGAGAAGAAGATCTATGAGAATTTACAGGAGAATGCGATCTAAGTAGGAGACTGAGAGCTTGATGCTAATGAGGCATCTGATAAACCTCACAAAGACCGTGACAGAGAAAGAAACTCTGAGAAACTGCGAAAGCTCCCTAGTGATATCATGGCTTTGCATGGGGGTGGCCAAAGCGCTAAGAAAAAATGCCTCTAAGCCTATGGTTGGGTGGAAAGGAGAACATCCACAGTTAGTCGGTTGGTGATCAACTATAATAGATAAGTGTTTTTATGCCCTGTATGCTAGAATTGAAATGCATGATTTGATTATCTGTAGATGTGATAATTCGTGCCTTGCGTGAAATTGATTATAATGGTATTTACAATCCTTTTGTAAAATATTGCGTTTGAATGGTTGTAAGGCAACAATATTGGCCTCTGGTCCGGTTGGAAAAAAATTCAAGGTGTTTTCCCGAGGGAATCACCTCACAGTTCCAGAGTTGGAGCAGACTTTATGGGACTGCCACAATCTCGTTGATTTCCTCGAGATTTAGTTGTACCTAAATTAGAACTTATGTTCAGTTACTGGAAGGTGTACCCTTCAACCCAGCTGCCCAGGAGACCACGGGCTCGTGCTATAGCCTTGATAAAATCTTGGCTAAGAGATGAATGTAGCCCCTGGAATTCGAAAAGGTTCCATGTGACCCAGGGTTGGAAACCTCTTGCTAAGCTCGAAACGAGTGAAGCTACTCTGGCTTCAGAACTTCAGTAATTCGGAGCTCCAGGACATGTGACTTCACAACCCTCGAAAAAAACCAAAGGTCCGAGTTGCAAATTGACGAGGGCTCTAGATATGGGAATCCATTGGGAATCACTCTCAGCTGTTAGATCAGAATTAGTGAAGAGGTAGCACTAAGTACTTCGACGAAGTCCCTCTTCAGGAGAATAGATATGGTCTGATGGAAAAAACTATCGAATACCAGAGTCGCGAAGTCAACTTAGGCCGTTGAGAGCAGAGGAACGCATGTCCACAGATCAAAGGATATCCAAAAGTTCAATCATCCATCGGTATTGAAATGCAAACACAAGAGTGCACCAATTTCCTCGAAGCTCCACAAGCCGAAGTAAATCCTAGCCATGGATGCTAGGTGCACGTTGCGATAGATCGGGTGTGGTTCAGATTTCATAACTCCAGAGGGAAGTGTGGTTCAAGGCGAGGAAATCTCAGAACGCCTAAGTTACAAAGTGACATGAACCATCGATTTGAGAATGCATCGGGATCCCTCTTGTCCGTTGGATCCAGACTGTAGTCAACACTTTGATGAAGTATTACTTCGGGAGGATGACAATGTCATGACATTAAAATTCCCGAATGCTGGATCTGCCAATAAAAGAAAACCGTAGATATAGATACCATTTAGGATCTCTCCTAACCGTTAGATATAGACCATGGTCATCCCGATGTTGACCACTCTGGGATCAAGGAGGAAGTCACACCACGAACTCCCCGAACGTCGAAGTTATGAAGTAATTGAGGTCGTAGATCCAGGGATTTCATGGATACACCTTAATTGCGAGATCAAAAGGCTTGGAAGGTCATCAGTATGGGGTGGCGTGGAAAGCTGACATCACCCAAGGTGACGTGGACCCATGAACGACGTGTCGCATCTCACCGGTATTCATGCATTTTGCAGACCCTCTAGGCCAATTAACACGTGACACGTGTCACCCACTGAAGGGGCCATGTGTCATGTCTTCTTTGCCGCGTATCACACCTGAAAATCACCACTTGGTCCCTTTGGTGGGAGGAGTATGCGGGACCCACCTATATTTTACTTCGTACCTAGTACATCACCACGTGCGAGGGTGGAACCTTTGGGAGTCCGGGGGTTTGGGATGCAATGTTGTGGGTAATTTAAGAGGCCTGAAGGAAAGAGCTACGTGGCAACACCTCAGGAGTTTAGGAATTAGAGACTCCAGAGGACATGCATGCAGAAAGGGAAAGAGATGTTCAACACCAAAGTGCCGAATGTTGAATTCCCGCCAGCTTGTGTGTTAGACGAGGATTAAGTCCAATCTCCGAATTGGTTGATGGATGGACCTTCCTTGCGGGAGGTAGGAACTTAGAGATGCTACGAACGAGATGGAGCCATGTTGGTGCCATGACGAAGAACTTCAAGAGGCCATAACTTGTAAACCAAAGGTCGGATTTGAGCCTGGTAGCAGTTGTTAGAACGCTATGGGTGAGTAGAAGAGGATACAGACCTCAGACAGAGGATTTGAGATGTTAAGAAAAGAAAACATTTAGATTCCCCATTCCTTAAAAAGGTAATTAAGGGGTTGGGTGTGTTAAAATTATAAATCCGCAAGTCCGCGTAGATGGAAAAAAATGGTTAAGTGTTGAGGCTTCTTGGACGGACTTATGAAAGGAAGGTTAAAATTTTATGAGTCCGCAAGTACGTGAGTTCACGAAGGAAAAATAAGCTAAGTGTTAGTGGAAGGTTCATGGAAGGTATAAAGAAGAGATATTTCTTAGATCCATGGTGAATCCATTAAGACATATTGTAACATCCCGGTTCTAACCCTTATAATATATAATTTATTATGTAAATATGACTTAGGCTGGTGAGACGGTAAAGTTGAAAAGGGGCCAAAGTGCCTAGGAAATGTAAAAATTCCTATACATTAATAAAATACACCGCTGGATGCAAGACCGACAAGGACAAGAGAGTCAGGGGGATATGATTCCATGAGAGAGGGGGCTTGAGGGGATAATTCTTGTTATTATTATTTTATTTACCCATAATTGATTTTATGGAGAAGAGGGGGTTACATGAGCTTCTTGTGAGGGAGGCCATGTGGCTCTTGTCTTCATGTAATTGTTTAAACATCCCTTGGGGAATGTTTTGGGGTCGTTCTTCCCTTGGTTTGTCCTCTCCTCACTGGTTCACTTGTTCTTATTCTTTCTTTGCTACACCTTTTCCACTCTTCTTTTTTGGGAGTCTCACTCTTGCTGCATTCGTATGCTCTTGATCTGAGCATGGATATGAATGGATGCATGAGGGTGGCGTGGGGTGAAGTTAGGGGATCGTTCTACCCCTGGTTCATCTTCTTCTCCTTGATCTCTTGTTCTTCTTCCTCTTCACTCTCTACTGCTATTTCGTGTGCTCTTGGGCTGAGCATGGAAACAAATGGCAGGAAGATTAGAGCCATTATTGAATGGCTGTAATGATTTACTGATCATTCTAGGAGGGAATGGATGCCTGTGTGCATGAAATTGATGGAAGTTCGGATATAACTGTCCACAACTGAGAGTCCTTGGAGTTTCCAGCAGGGATATTTCTTGACCAGTAGCACTGGAGCCCTGGAGAGAAATAAAACAACCTCAAGGACTACATGGCAGAGATAGGTGCTCATTTCTTGGGGTTGTGTAAGTTGAGGGGGAAAGAGAGCTAGAAATTAGGATTGTTGTGAGGTTGGGAAACCTGAGAGCTACTTAGCCAACTACTGTGTATTTAGAATTGGCCTAAGACCCGTCCTTGTGGATTCATAGCCTTGGCTCGGGGGTGACCTACCGTTGAGAGTAAATGAACAACAATATCTATGGTTGGGAGGAATGTCCTTGGTCTGCAGCCAGTTGGTGAACGCTTATTTGCAAAGATAAGTGCTCTTTGTGTTTTCTATTTAATGTATTCCACTGTGTATTTAATTATCTCTGAGATATGTATTCTAATGTGCTCATTTGCTGGTTATTTTTTGTGCATGGCACGTTGTTTATCTCTTTTATGATGTGACATGGATTTTTCCTTATGCATGTGGTGTGCATTCTTCTAACATTGTTAAGAAGTCCTTTGTTTTCAAATTTGGATAAGAGAACTAAGTCTCGGGACTGCAACGTGCCTAGACTGCGGGTGGTTGGGTGTGTTGCAGCCTATTTAAGGTAATGTAGCCTAGCCTGTGGGTGGTCAGGTATGTTACATAATGGTATCAGAGCTTCTAGTTGAAACACCGGGCCAGTATGGGCCGAGTCTATTGGTCAGAGTCTCGTGGTTGAGATTGATTTATGACCTTGAAGTCGAAAAGCTCAAGAGGAATGGCATTACAGAATCTACGCAGGAGTTAGAACGTCAGAGACCTATTGTAAGGGGTTCAAAGGGTCATGACCATCCCCCTTCGAATTTGGGAGCGATCGCCACTGTAAGATCATAAGAGATCCAGGATCGTTGGATCAGAGGACAGGTGAACAAGGGTTGTCTGATGAAAAGGAAGCAAGGGATAAGGTCACAACCATCAGATCCCATTGAAGAGTGAGATCAATGGACATGAGGCATTACGGGGAACCGAGTTGCACGGAACATAATTTCCCAAGGCAGTCCCACAATCCAAACCATGGTTTCACCAAGGGGTTACGTGTCAGTGTTAGGAGAATTGCAAGGGAAAGAGTGGGTTACTCCAAACCACTGATGTGTGCCCTCGCAAATTGAAAGGCGGTAAGTGATGTGACATGTTAGGGATCGAACATCAAAACTTCATATAGCTGAAGTAGTTTGGGCCTGTCCATCGTCAAGGAGAGACACGTGGTGTGAGATCCACATCTACGAAAGTTTGTGGACGAGGAGGAGGTGAAATAGCCGAATTAGATCCTTACCATCGATCACCAAGAAGTACATGTCAGCAGATCAACAACTTCGGAGAAATCTGTTCGAGAGGTTTTCAATTGAGATTTGAGACTCCCGAAGCCCGAAGAACCGAAGTAAATCTCGATCGCCTGATCATCTGAAATAGATATCAATTTCCAGATCGTCCGGAGTAAATCTCAAGCATTGGATCAACCAAGGTGAATTTGGGCTGTCTGATCCAGAAGAGACGTGGAGCAGATCTGTGGACTCTGGGTGGAGGCCTGAAGTAAGCTTCAAACATCGATCCATAGGAGGACATGCATCAACCGATCATGTGCTCCAGGTGAAAGCACTCCAGGAAAGAGCGAGCGAGGAGAAGTTGAGAATTGAGATTTCCGAAGCCCGAAGAGCTGAAGTGAATCTCAGCCATCCGATCTAGGAGGACATGCGGAAAAGATCCTCACACTTTAGGGGGGATTGGAGGTCCAAAATCTGAATACCTGAAGAAATCGTAGCCATCGATCCATGGGAGACACGCATCAGTAGATCGCGAGCTTTAGATAAAAAAATTTCAGAAAAAGTTGAGGTTTGAGTCTTCCGAAGTCCGAAGGCCTGAAGGAATGGCAGTCATTGATCCTTGCAACGGTAAATTCCAAAGTCTTGAAGTTCGGGGTTAATATGGGCCGTCTGATAAGGGAGACACATGGCGACAGATTGACTAGTTCGAGAATTTAGAGTTTGGGAGAATTGGAAGTGTGCTAGTATGGAAACTCCTGAAGTCCCGAAGTTCGAAAAGCCGAAGTGATGGGGCACGATGATGTCACTTAGAGGTGATGTGGATCTTGTAATTTCTGAAGTGACGTGGCTTGCGAACGTCTGGGATGATGTAGAAACATGGGATGTGTGCCATGTGTCAGTAAGTTTTGAGCATATGGAGTATTGAAATGTTAGTTAGAATGTGACACATGTCACCTGCCTGATTGGGCCACGTGTCCGCTTCTAGTATTTCACCACATGGCGACAGACCGTGCAGTTCAGGGACTGGGCACTCCAGTGGGGAAAGGTGTGACAGGTTGCGTTGGGTCAAAAACTCCCGAAGGCCGGAGTACATATCGATCGTTGATTTCAGAAGACACACGTCGAAGGATTGTCGACTTTGGGTGAAAGCACTCTGGGAGAAAGTGAAGGCATAGAGTTTGAAACTCCCGAAGCCCGAAGAGCCAAAGCGATTCATAGCTGTTGATCTATGGTAGGATACGCGTCAAAAGATTGTGAACTCTGGGTAAAAGCATTATGGGAGGAAGAAAGCGGAAAAAGTTGAAACTTTCGAAGCACGGAGTTTTGAAGTGGATCTCGATTGTTGATCGTGAATGAGGATGAGGACCGTTGATCGGGTCCTGGTTGAAGGTTCCGAAGTTTTGAAGTCCCGAAGCTCTGGATAAGCACCTTTTCAGCTAAGCACAGGGTCATGACCGTGGTCACATGCAGTTGAGAGTTGAGGGAAGAAGGGATAATGTCTGAATTGGTTGTTTCAAGACAGAAAAATGCCAGGAAGGATTTAGCCGCAGTTTCTAGTCGTGGTCACGTGGAACTTGGTTTGAAGGAAGCGCCTTTGCAGTTTTTGATTTTCTGTATCATCTCAGGGGGCTGAAAGTGGTTTTTTCAGGGAGCCCTAACTTTCAACTCCAATATCTGTTTGGGGAAAGATTTCAGTCATTGGAAATCTAATTCAGAGGAGAATGACCTGTAATCATTCTATTTTTGGATAACTGTTACAATTGATATAATTTTCTTCATAAATTAAACAAAATAAGGTACCTGTAAATGTAATTGACAATTTTTTTATGATATGTATAATTGTAACCAGATGATTACTTGCAGGTTTGGAAGGATTAGAGGCATAACCAGATCAATTCAAGAATAGGATCAGATGTTAGGGTCATGGAGGCATGACTTTTCTTACAAAAGTTTGATGAGGTACTACAAAATAAAGAATCCTCACATGGGACATGAAGCTAGCAGGTGAATAATGTCATTAATGGGCATAGAAAGGAAAAGTAAGGCTCCATATCCTTGAAGGTAGAGATGTGTAGACAATTGCAAGCTTGATGTGGAAGGAAAATAAGATCTTAAGAGGTGGTGTGTGAATAATCTCTATGTGTCAAGCATAGGAGTTCCAGGGAAGGATTTACTAGATATGACTTATCTACTGTCTAAAATCTTAAATCAAAGTTCATAGTGGAAGCAAGATGCCAATACAGAGAAATTGGAATGCTCTCTCACTTCAAAAGTGGCACTGAATGAAAATGGATTTACATTGGGGAATGGTACTAAGTGGGAAAGAATGGCCAGGTGGAACGTGGCTGGAAAAGTGTTCAGACCCAGGGAACCATAGTGTAGATGAGAAGAATGGGAGCACGCAAAGCATCAAGGATCTAAAGGAATTCAAGGACAACCAACTACAACAGAAATAGATAAATAAATAAGTGAATTGAAACAGAAATGCACTAGAGTGCATG
>JASDQU010710227.1:39515-64204 GCA_032191745.1 Picea mariana
GAATGCATCAAGAGTGAGACTCCCAAAAAAGAAGAGTGGAAAAGGTGTAGCAAAGAAAGAATAAGAACAAGTGAACCAGTGAGGAGAGGATGAACCAAGGGAAGAACGACCCCAAAACATTTTCCAAGGGATGTTTAAACAATTACATTAAGATAAGAGCCACATGGCCTCCCTCCCAAGAAGCTCATGTAACCCCCTCTTCTCCATAAAATCAATTATGGGTAAATAAAATAATAATAACAAGAATTATCCCCTCAAGCCCCCTCTCTCATGGAATCATATCCCCCTGACTCTCTTTTCCTTGTCGGTCTTGCATCCAGTGATGTATTTTATTAATGTATAGGAATTGTTACATTTCCTAGGCACTTTGGCCCCTTTTCAACTTTATCATCTCACCAACCTAAGTCATATTTACATAATAAATTATAGTTTATAAGGGTTAGAACCGGGATGTTACATTCTGTCTTAATGGATTCACCATGGATCTAAGACATATCTCTTCTTTATACCTTCCATGAACCTTCCACTAACACTTAGCTTCTTTTTCCTTCGCGAACTCACGTACTTGCGGACTCATAAAATTTTAACCTTCCTTCCATAAGTACGTCCAAGAAACCTCAACACTTAACCATTTTTTCCATCTACGCAAACTTGCGGATTTATAATTTTAACACACCCAACCCCTTAATTACCTTTTTAAAGAATGGGGCATCTAAATGTTTTCTTTTCTTAACGTCTCAAATCCTATGTCTGAGGTCTATATCCTCTTCTACTCACCCGTAGCGTTCTAACAACTGCTACCAGGCTCAAATCTGACCTTTGGTTTACAAGTTATGGCCTCTTGAAGTTCTTTGTCATGGCACTAGCATGGCTCCATCTCGTTCGTAGCATCTCTAAGTTCCTACCTCCCGCAAGAAAGTTCCATCCATCAACCAAATCGGAGACTAGACTCAATCCTCGTCTAACACACAGGCTGGTGGGAATTCAACATTCGGCGCTTTGGTGTTGAACATCTCCTTCCCTTTCTGCATGCATGTCCTCTGGAGTCTCGAATTCCTAAACTCCTGAGGTGTTTCCACGTAGCTCTTTCCTTCGGGCCTCTTAAATTACCCACAACGTTGCATCCCAAACCCCCAAACTCCCGAAGGGTCCACCCTCGCACGTGGTGATGTACTAGGTACAAAGTAAAATATAGGTGGGTCCCTCATACTCCTCCTGCCAAAGGCACCAAGTGGTGAGTTTCAGGTGTGATACGTGGAAAAGAAGACATGACACATGGCCCCTTCACTGGGTGACACGTGTCACGTGTTAATGGGCCTAGAGGGTCTGCAAAATGCACGAATACCGGTGAGATGTGGCACATCGTTCATGGGTCCACGTCACCTTGGGTGACATCATCTTGCCACGTCACCCCGTACTGATGACCTTCCAAGCCTTTTGATCTCACAGTTAAGGTGTATTCACGAAATCCCTGGATCTACGGCCTCAATTACTTCATAACTTCGGCGTTCGGGGAGTTCGTGGTGTGACTTCCTCCTTGCTCCCAGAGTGGTCAACATTGGGATGACCATGGTCTATATCTAACAGTCAGGAGAGATCTTGAAGGGTATCTATATCTACATTTTTCTTTTATTCACAGATCCAGCATTCAGGAATTTTAATGTCATGACATTGTCATCCTCTCGAAGTAAGACTTCATCAAAGTGTTGACTATAGTCTGGATCCAACTNGATCTTGAAGGGTATCTATATCTACATTTTTCTTTTATTCACAGATCCAGCATTCAGGAATTTTAATGTCATGACATTGTCATCCTCTCGAAGTAAGACTTCATCAAAGTGTTGACTATAGTCTGGATCCAACGGACAAGAGGGATCCCGATACATTCTCAAATCGACAGTTCATGTCACTTTGTAACTTAGGAATTCTGAGGTTTCCTCGCCTTGAACCACACTTCCCTCTGGAGTTCTAAAATCTGAACCACACCCGATCTATCGCAACGTGCACCTAGCATCCATGGCTAGGATTTACTTCGACTTGTGGAGCTTCGAGGAAATTGGTGCACTCTTGTGTTTGCATTTCAATACTGATGGATGATCGAACTTCTGGATATCCTTTGATCTATGGACACGCGTCCCTCTGCTCTCAACGGCCTAAGTTGACTTCGCAACTCTGGTTTTCGAGAGTTTTTTCCATCAGACCACCTCTATTCTCCCAAAGAGGGACTTCGCCGAAGTACTTAGCACTACCTCTTCACTAATTCTGATCTAACAGCTGAGAGTGATTCCTAATGGATTCCCATATCCAGAGCCCTCGTCAATTTGCAACTCAGACCTTTGGTTTTTTTCAAGGGTTGTGAAGTCACATGTCCTGGAGCTCCGAATTCCCGAAGTTCTGAAGCCAGAGTAGCTTCACTCCTTTCGAGCTTAGCAAGAGGTTTCCAACCCTGGGTCATATGGAACCTTTTCGAATTCCAGGGGCTACGTTCAGCTCTTAGCCAAGATTTTATCAAGGCTATAGCACAAGCCCTTGGTCTCCTCGGGAGCTAGGTTGAAGGGTACACCTTCCAGTAACTGGACATAAGTTCTAATTCAGGTACAACTAAATCTCGAGGAAATCAATGAGATTGTGGTAGTCCCATAAATTTTGCTCCAACTCTGGAACTGTGAGGTGATTCCCTCGAAAAAACACCTTGAAGTTTTTTCCGACCGGACCAAACGCCAATATTTTTTCCTTACAACCATTCAAACGCAATATTTTACAGAAGGATTGTAAATATTTTACAGAGGCCAATATTGTTGCCTTACAACCATTCAAATGAATTATCACATCTACAGATAATCAAATCATGCATTTCAATTCTAGCATACAGGGCATAAAAACACTTATCTATTATAGTTGATCACCAACTGACTAACGGTGGATGTTCTCCTTTCCACCCAACCATAGGCTCAGAGGCATTTGTTCTTAGCGCTTTGGCCACCCCCATGCCAAGCCATGATAGCACTAGGGAACTTTCGCAGTTTCTCGGAGTTTCTTTCTCTGTCATGGTCTCTGTGAGGTTTATCATATGCCTCCTTAGCATCAAGCTCCCAGTCTCCTACTCAGATCACATTCTCCTGTAAATTCTCATAGATCTTCTTCTCTTGTTCTCTTTTGTAACCAAAATAACTTATCAATATTTCAGTTCTTCTCCTCAGTTGGAGAGCCTCATGCGTTCCTCCTCTTCCCATGTGTCTTCTCTTGTCTCCTTCGTCTTTGTTCTTGCATGCCTTTCTCCTCCTCAAGAAAGTTTTGAACCTGTCATGTTCCTTCTGTCAGAAGGATAATCAGGTCAGTCTGGCCCTGTAAGAAAACTGCCCTCTGTGGTACTTCGGGCTAACAATTTTTTGTCTCCCTAGCTAGACCTTCCATGCTTCCATTCATTGGGGTGGTTGATTTTTCAACCACCAATCCTTCTTTCATTAACAGATTTCTCCTTGGGATCAGTATGAGGCTTATTATTTCAGCAAGAAGAGAATTTGGGGTCATTTTTTGATACTGAACTCTCTCCATAGTTTCCTCACTCTTTCCTCTAGTGATATCATGGTTAGTACTTCAAGGCTTCACCCCCACAATCATTCATTAACAATCTAAACAATAATACATTTACATTGTTCCCATTCCATATCATGGGGATCATAATAAATGATTAATTACATGTTGGGGGAAACAGGGGTGTTACAATCCCCTCCCCCTTAAAAGGAACATCATCCTCGGTGTTCTTTCTCAGTAACACCCATCGTGCCTTTGTCATTTAGCTACTTCAGAAATATTGGTCCTCTTTTTGGGTCAAGTCCTTTCAGACTCTTGGCCTTCATCCCCTACCTTCAATAATCTTGGACAACAAGCATATTAATCACAATTTCTTGTGAAAACATTTTATTGTTGTACAAAATTCAAGAGGAAAAATTCCATAATATACCATAGTACTTATCTGTGAAGTCTGTGGATTTTCATCCACATGGTTGTCTTGTTATATGGGCTCACTGTGTTTCGTGGACATACCCATTATGTGCATGATCCCAATCAATAGTGTATAAGAATTATCAAAGTCTCATCTTCCTTCCAGTCACTCACCCTCCAGACCTAGGCTCATGCATCCTCTTCTTTGCTATAGAGTTCCTTGGGTGATCCATCTTTCCTTGCCAAAGTTTTCAGAGACTTCATTTAGCCTTACAATCGAGGCGTCCCTCAAACTTTCTCTGCTAAGGCGTCCCTTCGGCTTGTGTTACCACAACATAACATATTCTAGGTGATCATGGCTTTCCACATAGTTCGCATGTCTCAATCAGTATCATTTTCATGCTTTCCGGCTTGACAAACTTCATCTATCCTCCCTAGACAGATATTTTTTGTCTCACATGTATTACAGGTATACAAAATTATGATATATTATCATTAATTTCAAATTCAGAATTTTCTTGCAAATCTGTCACCCACAAATTTCCAAATTCCACATTTATTTTCAGATTTGTTCCGTGCAGAAACCAAATTCACAAGTATGGGATTTTCCTCCCCATAGAAGTTTAGCTCAACAGGAAATTGGTCTTCCTTATGGGAATACAATGTTGCCATGTCCAATACCCTTTTCTTCCTGCAATTTCAACATTCCTCAGCCAAAACAATTATTAGTTTTCATGAACATTATATTTTCAAAAGTATGCATACTAACAGTCCAAGTAATTTTCATCCATTCAAGGGTACAGAGCAAAAGGAAATATCATTATTTACGTATGCACCCTTTCAACATACTAAATTTTCCAAATACAATTCAAATATCAAATGACTTTAATCAATGTGTCAATATTCAAAGCCACATTCATACCCAATGCACCCTTGCATTGATTTCGAGTTTGCTACACTTTATGACAAGCACTTTGCCATGGTGTGTTGGAGCTTAACCAACCTCTTCACCATAGGTCTTGTTCATTCTCATTCATTATTGTAGCAGAACTGTACTTCCTACTATAGGTTGATCATGATCCCAATTCAGTACATATGAAACTATAAGTTTCTCCTGAATGCACCCAAGCATTCTTCCTTCATTAGTAACCAGAGTGCCAACACTCATGGCCACCCAAATTTGCTTTTATTTAACACCAATACAATGTAAGTAAAATATTTGAAGATCCTCCTTCCTCAATGGAAAATCCATTGTCTTCCCTTTATGCAAACATGCATTTCCTCGAAGCAATTCCATTCAATGTGCTAACTATGAGAACCTATATTCCCAATCTCCCTAGATTGGTCATTGTACCCATGGTACTCTTTACTCATGCATTTTCTTGCAAGGATTATAACGCATCCTTGACTGGCGTAGACTTCCTCTCTCTATTTTTCAAATTCTTCTTTCTTGAATCTTACCTCGCTTGTGTAGCAATAGCATACAACAACCACTCACAATTATTTGCATATCTTTAAGATAATGAAATCCTTTCAGAAGGGATTCTTACCAAATCCCTTCATGCCTTATGCCACATAGGTATGGATATTTTTATACCTACTCTAGCTGCTAGCATCCTCTCTGATATTACCTCATCAATGGTGTTTTATGGGGACTTTTAAAGTCCCTTCAACAATCTCTTAACAACAACCTTCTCATATTCATCATTTGCATAAGGTTGTCCATCATTGGCAATTGTCTTTATTAACAGCTCCAATTCCTTTCTACACATGCCATACATCATAAATATATTCGTTGTTATGTAAAATAAAAAATGCATGTATCATATCACTCTAGTCAATAAAACATTTTCAGGAAGGCACTTCATCCCATTATCCTTAATATTTTTCATGAGTGAAACACAAAAAATTCTCAATTGTTTCTACAGTCATATACAACCACCATCACTATGGTGTCAAAGAATTTACTTTTATCAGCACACTAGTTTCTCATTCGAGAGAAAATACAATATACAGCAAGAAAGGAGTTAAGGGCTCTTCCCCCTTTCAACTCCTTCTACACAGTCTGGGACTTTCAGTCCAACTGAGTTATTTTCTAAGGCCTTAATGCCTTTACTTATCATGGATTAACCAAGCCCATTCATTTAAATATGTTTATTTATTCATTCTCTCTTTTCAAGTTGTACTTGTTCCCACAACTGCTCTTTTGAAGTTTACAACTCTGCTAAACAATTCACAGTTCTTAGGGTGAGAAAAGGGTTCCTCCTTTTCGCCTTCTTTGCTTATGCTAACTACTTATTGTGATATTTCTGCTCTTTTCCTTGAGAAACCTTGGTTAGGCTCAACCTAACCCTTAGGATACATCAGCATGCTTTAATAACAAACTTCTTTGTTCATAATGAATCATGAACATGTGCATCTTGTACATTGCCATTTAGTTATCAGAATTGTCAACATTCGTTTGTTAATCTTTCATTCCTGCATGATGTTTTAAAATGTAATCTAGGATCCTTATATATATATATATATATATATATAGGTTTGTAGTCCACTGCTCAATTCTCGACAGACATTAAGGTTGTGACTCTGTTCTCCTAACAGAGTCTTCACACAGTTTCTCCACAGGGAACTCCTTCAACATGCAACTTCCTTATTTCATATCCTTCACTATCTGTGATAGCCTCAACCTTGAGTTAGTTTTAGTTGTTTATCAAATATTCCATAAGGAATATAAACATGCATCTTTGTTATGCCTCCAGATTATTTATCCACACATATTCCTTGTTTCATTAAATTACATCTATGATGCACTTAACCACATGCATAATCATAAGCCTATGTGTATTTACCATAGGTACATTTTGTAGCTCACATACATATTTTCATTGAAACCATTTAACTCGTGATTGTTCACAATTATTCTCGTGCGGTCCTCAAAGGCATAATCATGTTGCATTTTATCATGACAACAAAGTGTCCTTTCTCCTTTACTCTTTCATCTATTTATATTGTCCTTTCTTGAGGGAATGGAACACATTCCCCTCAAGCTATCACTCAAAACGAAACTTTCATGACTCTTCAGAATAGAGTCAACCATGCTTCCATGGTATTCATTCAATCTTGGCCAGTGAAAGTCTTGCCTTACATTTCATTCATTCAGGCAGTCATATCATGCCTTTAGTATACATATATTCTTACATCATACATGTGCATCACTTGCACATTTAATATCACTCATATCTATTTGATCTTGATATCAGTCTTCATGACGCAGGACCTCCTATCTTAAATCCATTTTATGCAATCTTTTGTTGTCATTGCATTGTGAACCTCGAAAAAAGGGTGCCAAGGATCGATCTGCTCTTTCCTTTATCTTTTGGTCGTTTTCCACATATGGTCATTCCTCGTGACCATATATTAACACAGAGCGTTAAATCCTATCCTCCTCAACTAGCCCGAAGGACCTATGTCCTCCCTTTGTATGACCAAGAGTTATGACCTAGGCTCAACTCCTTGAGTGTTAATCGATGGTCGTGATTAAATCGGTTGTGAAGATAGATGGCTAGGAAGGATTGCGGAGTCTCAACTAGCACGATGTTTAAATTCGTCATCGAGTTCTGCAATGGAAGATGCATGTTGGTGGATGGACCAATGTGAGTCATCGATTTGTTGACAGGTGACGATCGACAATCATTGGAGATTGTGGAACTGTAACCTATGTGATCATTAACTCAACCCTTTGATCTCGTTATGGCTCCCCGCCATTGATCTACCCTTACTGAGATCCGATAGTCAGGACTTAATCGGATGTTGATCCAACGGTCCTCCTCTACAACTCCCAGATCTGACGGTTGTTGTAGTTTTCTACTGATTTCATCCTTCAACAATCACAATCTATTATTTCCTTAAATCGATGTCTCTTGTATCTCACTTACCTTAATGCAACACTTTTTATGCAAAGATATATATAAATATAGAGATATATCAATCATACATATCCCGAGACTTATTAGAACAGTTTCCACAGTGACTTCACCTACCAACACACATCGTAACCCTAATAATAGTGGTTTAACTCATCATGAACAAAGACTTCTTTAGGTTAAGCTTGAAATAGATCTTTCTGCTATTATATTAGCTCAATGAACTATACATAAGTTACATAAGGATCTAAATTCCTTCTCCGACCTGAAGTATTCAATAATTCATCCTCTATGTTCTAATTACTCTCTATTGGCTTGTTTTCTACCTTTTGGCCTGATTAACATTCATTTTTGGCCACCCTCAATGCCTCTGAGGCTTACAATAATACACCGAAGGGATTCTAAACTATTAACTGTTCAGATCCACAAATCACTCGATCAATCTCCTGAGGATCCTCTCGGATCCCCAAATCTTTCCAAAGATCACTAAGATCTCTCACTAAACATAATCTTAGGATTCTACAAATATTCAAGAGATCTACTCACTCTAAAGTCTCATGACTGCTCTTTGACCCATCTAGACCTATGTTTGAATCATGCTCTAGCAGATAGGGTAGGGTAAGATTCCCTCTCCCTTGAAGTTTTCTAAGAAAGAAAATCAATTGACTCTTTCATGAGCCCAAGCAAGCCAAGTGTTGTTGTCATGCTCTGATACCAATTTGTAACACACTCAACCCCTTAAGTACCTTTTTAAGGAATGGGGCATCTAAATTTTGCTTTCCTTAATGTCTCAAATCCTCTATTTGAGGTATGCATCCTCTTCTACTCACCCGTAGTGTTCTAACGACTGCTACCAGGCTCAAATCCGACCTTTGGTTTACAAGTTATGGCCTTCTGATGTTCTTCAGGCATTCATTGGTTGAGGGCCACGTGGCTCCATCTAGTTTGTACCATCTCTAGGTTCCTACCTCCCGTAGGGAAGGTCCATCCATCAACCAATCTGATGACTGGACTTAATCCTTGTCTAACACACAAGCTAGAGGGAATTCGACGTTGAACGTCTCTTTCCCTTTCTGCATGCATGTCCTCCGGAGTCCCAAATTCCCGAACTCCCAAGGTGCTACCACGTAGCTCCAGCCTTCAGGCCTTTTAACTTACCCATGACATTGCATCCCAAACCCCCAGAGTCTTGAAGTCCTGGACTCCCAAAGGGTCCACCCTCACACATGGTGACGTACTAGGTGCGAAGGAAAATACATGTGGGTCCCGCATACTCCTCCTGCCAAAGGGACCAAGCGGTGAGTGCAGGTGTGATACATGGAAAGGTAGAGATGACATGTGGCCCCTTCAGTGGGTGACATGTGTCACATTTTAATGGGCCTATAGGGTCTGCAAACAAATCCAAGTGAAACATGGCACGTCGTTCGAGGGTCCACGTCACTGTGGGTGATGTCAGCTTGTCATGTCACCCCGTACTGATGACCTTCCAAGCCTTTTGATCTCATGGTCAAGGTGTATCCCTGAAATCCCTAGATCTACGGCCTCCTTTACTTTGTAACTTTGACATTCAGGGAGTTCGTGGTGTGACTTCCTCATTTCTCCCAGAGTGGTCAATGTCGGGTTGACCATGGTCTAGATCTAACGGTCAGGAGAGATCCCAAAGGTTTTCTATATCTATGGTTTGCATTTATTCGCAGCTCCGACATTTGGGAAGTTTAATGTCATGAAATTGTCATCCTCCCGAAGTAATACTTCGTCGAAGTGATGACTATAGTCTGAATCCAATGGACAAGAGGGATCCCGATCCATTCTCAAATCGACGATTCACGTTACTTCGTAACTTCAACATTCCTAGGTTTCCCCACCTTGAACCACACTTCCTTCTGGAGTTTAGAACTCCAAACCAAGCCCAATATATCGCCATGTGCACCTAGCGTCCACGGCCAGGATTTACTCCGGCTTGCGGAGCTTCAGGGAAACTGGTTCACTCTTGTGTTTGCATTTCGATACCACTCGATGACCAGACTTCCGGATAGTCATTTATCCGTGGACACGCGTCCCTCTACTCTCAATGGCCCAGATTAACTTTGTGACTCTGACATTCGAGAGTTTTTGGCATTAGACCACCTCTATTTTCCCGAACCAGGACTTCGTCGAAGTACTTAGCACTACCTCTTCAATAAGTTCGATCTAATGGCTGAGAGTGATTCCTAATGGATTCTCAGATCCACAACCCTCATCCATTCACAACAAAGGCCTTCGGTTGTTTTCAAGGGTTGTGAAGTCACATGTACCGGAGCTTCGAATTTTCAGAGTTCCGAAGCCAGAGTAGCTTCATTCCTTTCGGGCTTAGGAGGGGTTTCCAACCTTGGTTCATATGGAACCTTATCGAATTCCAGGGGCTACGTTTATCTCTTATCCAAGATTTGATCAAGGATGGGGCACGAGCCCATGGTCTCCTGGGAGACTGGATTGAAGGGTACACCTTCCAATAAATGGACATAAGTTCTAATTTAGGAACAAGTAAATCTCAAGGAAATCAATGAGACTATGGCAGTCCCATAAAATCTGCTCCAACTCTGGAACTGTGAGGCGATTCCTCAAGGAAAACACATCGAAGTTTTTTTCGACCGGACCAGAGGCCGAGATTGTTGCTTTATAACCGTTCAAACGCAATATTTTACAGAAGGATAGTAAATACCATTATAATAAATTTCACGCAAGGCACAAATTATCAGATCTAGAGATAATCCAATCATGCATTTCAATTCTAACATACAGGGAATAAAAACACTTATCTATCATATTTGATCACCAACCAACTGACTATGAGTGTTCATCTTTCCACGCAACCATAGGCTCAGAGGAATTCGTTCTTAGCGCTCTGGCCACCCCCATGCCAAGCCATAATATCACTACGGAATTTTCGCAGTTTCTTATAGGTTCTTTCTCTGTCATAGTCTCTGCGAGGTTTATCAGATGTCTCCTCAGCATCAAGCTCGCAGTCTCCTGCTTGGGTCACGTTCTCCTGTAAATTCTTAGAGATTTTCTTCTCTTATTCTCTTTTGTAACCAGAACAACTTATCAATCTTTCAGTTCTTCTCCTCAGTTGGAGAGCCTCATGCGCTCTTCCTCTTTTCATGTGTCTTCTCTTGTCTCCTTCGTGTGTGTTCTTGCACACTGTTCTCCTCCTCAAGAAAGTTCTGAACATGTCTAATTCCTTCTATCAGAAGGAAACTCGAGTCAATCTGGGCCTGCAAGAAATTTTCCATCTGTGGTACTTCGGGCTGACAGTTTTTTGTCTCCCTAGCTAGACCCTCCATGCTTCCATTCATTGGGGTGGTTGATTGTTCAACCATTAGTCCTTCTTTCATTAAGTGATTTCTCCTTGGGATCGGGATGAGGCTTACTATTTCAGCAGGGAGAGAATTTGAGGTCATTTTGTGATAATGAACCCTCTCCATAGTTTCCTCACTCTTTCCTCTAGTGATATCATGGCCAGTACTTCAAGGCTTCACCCCCACAGTCATTCATTGGAAATCTAAACATTAATATGTTTACATTGTTCCCATGCCATATCATGGTGATCATAATAAATGATAAATTACAGGTTGGCGGAAATAGGGGTGTTACAATAATATTGTATCCTTCATTTCATAAGTTCGTCCGAGAAGTTTCAACACTTAACCATTTTTCCAACTCTTACCGTGGACTCATGATAACTTGACACTTAGAAAATTTCCAAGATCTTATCACAGTTTCGCAAGACTGACAATTGGCTTGCCACATGGCTCCACATCACCCGCCAATTGTTATCTCATCCAACATGTACTTGCCACCATGGAAGTACACATCTTTCTTCTACCACGTCAACTTACATGTGGCCTCCACATCATGTGGCCTCCACATCATGTGGATGTCATCGTACGGAGAAATACCCAATTTTTTTTTATTTTGCTTATGTTCAAATTTTCTAAAGAGGCTCAGTTCTTCACATTACCCATGAAATTTCTCTCAATTTTACTGCAGTAATTTAATAAAACAAGTTGCAGACATACTCCAGAATTAATTCACTAAGAATTTTTTCTTTAGCATTTTGCTAGCTCGGCTCATCTAGACTCAGTGTTGAAAACTGGGCTCTAATACCACTTTGTAATGTACCCAGACACCCAAGTTGGGCCACGCCACACAAAAACTCTCTCAATTACAGCTCTGATACCACTTTGTAATGTCCCCAGCCACCCAGGTTGGGCCATGCCATGCAAAAACTCTCTCAATTACAGCTCTGATACCATAATGTAACATTCCCCGGCTCAACCAAGGAACATTACGCTGCGGAATACACATTAAAAATGAAACTTCTGCTAACTAAGTAATTATTTTATTGTTAGTTGATTTCATGTAGCTTACCAGCGATAGATCACACCCAAATATGACTAGCTGACTGATACCACAGTTCTAAATGCATCTAACATCGTATATTAAACATGAATGCAACTGTTTAAGCAGACGACAAGCACACAACGTTCATATAAATCGTTTACACATCGGAATAATCATAAATAACACAACATAAACACTTATATGTTAATGATTAACCAACTAGTTGCACACGAAGGATGAACCTCCCATCCATATGCACTACTGATCATTTTCTCTCATCAGCAAACCACCCCCGAGATGAGGCTATGAGTCTACAAGGAGATCTGTCCCACTGACTATCCACTCTCCACACAGAGCAGCCCCAAAACTAGGTTATATTCTAACAACAGTTCCAAACCTCCAACTCTCTTCCTCCTAACCTACCCAACCAAGGATTGCACCATTTTTTATTAGGGATAACCCAAGGGATGTGGCATCCATTTATCAAGGTTAACCCAAGGAATGTGTCATTCATTTATCAGAGTCTCTCTAGCATAGGTAGCTAGGAATCTCTCAACTGGGAACTCAAGGGAACGTTCAGTTGCTTAAGGTTTTTCTCATAGTATCCTTCACAAGGCTCTGAGATATTTCCTCAACAAGAAATTGCACCATAGGCTTATAGCCCGATTTTTAGGTACACGGGCCTCTTTCTCAACATAAAAATCTATCCAAACAATGGTTACCTGGAAATATATCATGGTTGGTCCTCTCCCAACCCTCTCTCCTTCTTTGTTGCCCAAAACCCTACATGTAAGAACTATCCCCCATTATGCATATGAATCCCCCCTTTCTTTCTTGCTTGCTTCACTCGCACTCTTCTCAAGGATGATTGTACTTCACCCATGCTCTCCAATAACTATGGGATGTGACCACTCACACCCACCCTCTTACATGAGTTAAATGATTGGATTCTCATACACTCAATTGGCGAATAGAAGCTTATACACAAAGATAATAATTCAGGATTGTGGGTTGGATTAATACCCATGAGTAATTCCCCCTTGGACCCCTCTCTCTCTTTTGGAATCATAGCCCCCCATCGTTCTTCATATTTTTTCGTATCACAGCCAATGATTATCACTTTTATTAATTATTTCAATGTTCATAATATGAAATTCGACCCCTGACCACATTAAGTCAGTACAGGCTCTTTTCCCAAACACATCGGCTCACCAGCAGAATTCACATTTATACAATTAAATTATAATTGGGGATGATACACGAAATAGAATTTGAAATCCTCCTCGACAACAGCGTCAAAATGTTATCGCACAGATTGTAGGTTAGGAAAATCCTGACTCAATCTACAAAGATGGGACAACTATGAGAATACCTACCCTCTATCACCTTACATAGGTACTCCCCTCGTTATAGTGAAGGAGAAATATGACACAAGGGGGAAATCTTGGTGACCCTAGGGGGATTGAGACCAAGGGTAGAGAGATAATGAGAGAAACCCCTTAGGTCAATGATGGAAGAAGGATGGGAGATTGGAAATAAGTCTTATGGATGGAAAATGGTTGCCAAAGACTTGAGTACTTGCACCAAAGTGTCAAACATGCTCGAGACAAGACAAATGTCCAAGATACAAGCTTGATAATCAAGTGGACAAGCAAGAGAATCTTGTTGTCCAATATTGCAGCAGTAAATAAGAATATATATATTAATAAGAATAAGAGATTGTTACTACTAAATTAACCATCAAAATTATCAAATAGTTATTGGATAGTGAAGCACTAAACAAGTAGATAATGTTCAAATACTTTGGCACAAACTTTGATGGTAAAAGTGTACTATTAGATAGTGTTTTCAGAGAATTATAGTAACATCCAAATGGTTGTAGCAAAGATTTACTACAGCAGCAAATTTCAACCATATAAAAGAGCAAGTAAAGCGTCAAAAATTTAGTTAATAGGCAGTAGAACGATAATAGTGGCTTCCAAGTTAAAGTAAAAGATTAAGTGTGTTTTGTTGCAGCCCTAATGGTTATATCTTTTATTTGGTTATAATTAGAGAAGTACTAGGTCAATCAAGACACCTTAGTGGCTTGAGCAAGCTCAAGACACTAAGAAAATATTCCAACTTAAACAATTTTGATATCTCTCAAAATCACATGTACCAATGCAAGTAATTTATTTCTCCAATGCAAAACTAGATTAGTGTCTTGCCAAATGGTTTATGGAGTCTTGTATTAGGTTATATTTACCACTTTTGTAGGGGTGTAAGACCATTTACTCTCTAGAGCAAGTATGCCCAACAAGGTAAATCTAGGAGGTTGTAATCCCTTTTACTCATCCTAGCAACCTTCACAATGGCTTATTCAATCAACAATAATGATGAACTTGGTGGAGGGTGTATGCCCTTATACTCCTCCTAGGATCTAGCCAAGAACAACCATGGAACAAGCAAGAAGAACTAACAATGTGCATATTTTCCTTACCAATTCTAAGAGAAATGCAAGATAAACTCTTATTCACCAAGAAAAATTCATCACCGTAGCAAAAGAATAGCCTCCAATACATAGCGCACCACTTAACTCCAAAAGACAAGTATAAACCATAGCATAAGAGAGAAAGAGATGAAGTTTCCCAAGAGGGGTGGAAATTTCAACAAAGTAGTTATTCTCACATGAGAGAGTTATGTTAAAAAAAAATGAATTTGATCATTATTTATACTAAACTTCTAAAAAGTGTTTATCCACATTTAGTTAGGGTAAACCACAAAATAAGGGGGGCACCCCCCCCTTATCTTTCCCCTTTACAAAGTAATTTTATTTTAACTTGAATTTTGCACAAAAAAAAAACCCTAAGGGTGACGTCAACGCCTTCTAGGGTGACGTCTTGGCATATTTAGCAAGTCGTTGAGGTTGATGGTCAAGTCGTTCGGCCTCCCAAGGCCTTGTCTTCATGGTGCAAGGGATTCTCTTCATCAAAACATGTCAATCCTCCAACAAGCCATCATCATCACCACCAAACCCTATCCCTAGTCAAGATGTCAAGGCCCAAAATGCAACATTTTAGCCTCCAAAGGCAAGTCGTTAGGCCAGAATATAGGGCTAGGTCTCAACTCCAAGGTCTCCTCTCTTGCCTCCAAAGGAAACATACATCCTTTGTCTTTCCCTAAGGTTTGGGTTATGGCATCCAACCTGTGGGCTTCCTGCCCCAATGAAGGCCCAAGGTGGGCTTGTTCTTCCAAAACGTCTATCAAACAAGGTCCAACAAAGACAGACAAGTGCACCCTCTAAGCATCTCAAGTCAAATGTATCATGGCAAGTAAAATCACATTTAATACAAGAGTCACCTAAACATGTGCATCAAAATTACCTTATTAAATTAAATAAGTGCTCAAAGACCCTATGCAATTTGTCAAGTTTAGGTATGGGAGGGTTGTCATGGTGACTTATTGGGTGAGTCATTCCTCAAGTCAAGGAGTGTTTCCCAGGTGGACCCTGTTAGCACTAGAAGTCACTCTTTGATTGCAGAGAGAGTAAGCCCAGTGCCTATCAGTTTGTATGTCACAAATAATTTTAAAGAGGTCAAATGGGAAGGAGACTCAAGATGATATCGCTTTAACTCAGAAAAATGCACTGGTATGCACAGGCAAGTGAGGTCTTGATCAACTTTAGTCAGTAAGTTGGATTAAAGGTGAATAGAAGGAAGACTTGGTGAGGAGAATGTAGAGATCTGCTATGGACATCAGGTCTTCCAACAGCCTAAGGAGGCAAAACTCAAACACAAGATCCTCTTGGATTCAAAGTTTCAGAGATTGAAGTATATTTAAGCAACACAGTCATAACAGCACAATGATCAAACATACTTCATGATGCAACTACAACAACTCGACTGGATCATCCATGCTCGAGCTCTTCAGTATGAGAGGGAAAAACATAACAAAACGAACTTATTAAACCTAGTCACAATACTGTTGAAATCTTCATAACAATAGCATACGACTCTCGACTAGATTCTCCATGCACGAGTGTTCTAACACAACTTTTATAGAGAGATGGAAAGAAGTTGACTTATATTAAACAGGAAATCTCAAATCCTACTACATAACAGATAACCAGAGCTTTCATCAAAACTTTACAATGTGGGAGCTTAGCTCAACCATCAACCATTGCAAAATATCAAAATGACTCCATGCCAAAACCTTCGATTTGTGAAACCACAAATCCTTGGATCTGGTGCCACGCATCCCTCTGAATCGGACCGCTCCTACTGATTTTTGGGTTTTGAGAGGGACCTGTAGACGAGCCGACTTGTTGATAGTCCTTTTGAGCTTTCCATTTATGGGGGAAACGATGTTCAACCACCGCTCCCCAACTTCATTAACTGTCTTTCTCAGGGTCCGGATAGGCCTGAGTCAACTCAACACCTGGAAACGTGACGACCTTACCCTGCTCTTGTATCTGGATCTGCATTGGATGTTGACAAGGATCTGGCGCAAATGGCATGAAAGTTGACTAGACGACGACCATGCGGGAGGTTGTGGTGACAAAACGGCGATTGAGAACATGGGCGTCAACATGCAGGAAATGAGGCAGAAGAATGAGGATATGTGTTAACATTAGGCTCCATGGGAGACAGTGTCCTCCCTGCAAGGCTCTAGGAACTCTTTTTGCAGTTTTAGTGCCTTAGTATTGGGCTATGGACTCATGATCAAAAACATCCTATTGAGGAATCCAGGCCAACCTGCACACTATTCTTCTTATAGACATAAAGCAAACACACCTGCTCCTGATAGAGATTATTTGTGTACAAAAACCTAAGCTAACTGATTTTTACAAAGCGCTAGGTGAAAGCAAACTTCCACCATAGCCACCCAGACTGTCTGGTAATATGATCATTTTATTTACCGCAGATAATCCACAAAAGGCTAAGGAAGTATGACAGCAAAATGAGGACATGGCTTGGAACACTAACTATAACCCCAAATGATGATAAGGTGAATAAATATGCAGGCTCCAATGCTTTTGGAAAATATAGCTCCATATATAATCCCACAGGGTCACAACATTTATAATCAGAGGAGCTCAACTGGTAACAAATTAACTCATGTTCTTTATTGTGGCTCACCCATCGTGTGATGTTCTCAAAGTGCACAGGTGGGTGGAGAATTGATGCAGGCTTGTTGATACTAGGTGATACCTTCTCAATTACAGGTTCTAGACAGGAGATAAAACGACCACTAAGCTCATCCTTTACACGATGCTTTGTGTTTTTTGCGAGTCTAGGATAGTTGATTTCCATTCGATGATTTTCCTTAATTAATAAAGGAAAAGGCTCTATAGTGTGGTCTTGGAAACCTTTCATAACACCATACTTGCATGTGAGTATTGGTGAAGTAATGCAATTTGAAAATTTCAGAAAATCTGAAATGTATGACTCCATGTATATGGCCACACGATCATGAATAATGCGACAGAATCCCGGTTGCTCCTCTGTAAAATTCTCTCTGTTTGCAAATAAATTCCCTCCTTGTTCTTTTGAAACCAACTCTTGATCATCAACAGTTGTCGTCTCTTATTCATAAGAATGGTCACAAGATAAAGGTGCAGCAGAATTTAGAACATCATAACTATGATCAGCCAAGAACATACAGTTATCTATGCAATCAGCCACTGCTACATGCTCAAAATGTTCTGGAAACTGATCATAAGATTGATATGCATTCCTGCCCATAGAAAAATATGCAAATGTTGAATAACCTGATTCCAACTGTGAATCATACCTACTTCTTTGTTGTTGTTCCATATCTGATTCATATTCATTATCTTCTTGCTCATAATCTGAAACAGATTGGCAATCTTCTTGCTCATGTACATGCAAATTTTTGAGATATATCTGTCTATGAACCCACTTGTTAGCCCTGATGTTCTCTTCGACCTCTACAACATCTTCAAACAGATGTCTTAGCGATGAAGATTTCCTTTCTCTCAGGAAAAGGAAAAGCTTTGGATGTTGAGCCATGACATAGTACACCATGGGAGCAGTCTCTGTGGGTCTGATCTCCACATGCATACTATGATAAACATTGTAAGACCTCACGTTGAAGACAGCCAAGGCTTCCTCTTTCCCTCTCCTCAAGGCATTAAACTCAAACCAATATTGATCAAGGGATTTGTTCTCACCCCAACACTTTAAAAAATCATGGCATAGCTCGGTCCAAGAACCAATAGAACTGGCCTCGAGACATCTAAACCATACAGCAACATCTCCAAACAGGGAATGTGAGAACAGCCTCATGGTAACATCATCATGAACAATCTCAAACTGATCAATAAAGTTCTCAAAGGCCCGCAAGTGCCTCTCAACTGTAACATGATCCTCCCCAGAAAACCGAGGAAGATACTCAAAGGATTCAAGAGGATAAGGGTTAAGGCTATATGGCATCCTGAGAGGTTTAAACAACTTGTTTCTGATTTTAATTTGAAAAGCAGTGGGTTGATCATGAGGATTAACGAGTTGATGGCAAGGCTCAGCAGGAATAACAGAGGGTAACGAGATTTGTGATGACTATGAATTATTTTCAACCTCCTCAAGGCTACAAGGGTGATCAATTTCGAGAGGAGATGCAATACAGATCTCATTTTTATGAATAGGCTGAGGTGAAGACACAAGACTGGCATCTGCAACACAAGAAGAGAGCATGTCTTCTTCTTCCAAGGATGGATAAATGAAGGAAAGCTTATTGTCATCTGAATATACAAAGTAGAGGATAATCCTCTTCATATGTGAAGGGAAAGGGAGAAATGAGTTGATAAAGAAGAACAAGACTTCATGAAGAAAACTCATAGACTGATACCTGGTCTTTCCCTTCGATATGGTCATTTTTTTGTCAACGAGATCCTCCCCAATGGAGTCTTTGATGGTGGAGTCGCCAGGTGCAAGCTGCAATCTTCAATGGTTCTGATATCTGATGCACCTTCAAAATTAGAAACTCTTTTTCGTTCTCCCAGGGAAGATATCTTCACTTTCGTCCCCAGCAACGGCGCCGGAAATGTTAGCACTAGAAGTCACTCTCCGATTGCAGAGAGAGTAAGCTCAGTACCCATCAGTTTGTATGTCACAAATAATTTTAAAGAGGTCAAATGGGAAGGAGACTCAAGATGATATCGATTTAACTCAGAAAAATGCACTGGTATGCACATGCAAGTGAGGTCTTGATCAACTTCAGTCAATAAGTTGGATTAAAGGTGAATAGAAGGAAGACTTGGTGAGGAGAATGTAGAGGTCTGCTATGGACATCAAGTCTTCCAGCAGCCTAAGGAGGAAAAACTCAAACACAAGATCCTCTTGGATTCAATGTTTCAGACACTGAAGTATATTTAAGAAACACAGTCATAACAGCACAATGATCAAACATACATCGCGATGCAGCTACAACAACTCGACTGGATCATCCATGCCCGAGCTCTTCAGTGTGAGAGGTAAAAAGATAACAAAACGAACTGATTAAAATTGGTCACAATACTGCTGAAATCAAACCTTCATAACAACAGCATATGACCCTCGACTAGATTCTCCATGCCTGAGTGTTCTAACACAACCTTTACAAAGAGATGGAAAGAAGCTAACTTATATCAAACAGGAAATCTCAAATCCCACTACATAACAGATAACCAGAGCTTTCATCAAAGTTTTACAATGCGGGAGCTTAGCTCAACCATCGACCATTGAAAAATATCAAAATGACTCCATGCTAAAACCTTTTATTTGTGAAACCGCGAATCCTTGGATCTGGTGCCACGTGTCCCTCTGAATCGGACGGCTCCTGCTAATTTTCGAGTTTCGAGAGGGACCTGCAGATGAACCGACTTACTGACAGTCCTTTTGATCTTTCTATTTATGGGGAAAACGATGTTCAACCACCACTCCCCAACTTCATTAACTGTCTTTCTCAGGGTCCGGATAGGCCTGAGTCAATTCGACACCTGGAAACGTGACGGCCTTACCCTGCTCTTAGCCATGTGGATCTGCGTTGGATGCTAACGAGGATTTGGTGCAAACGGTATGAAAGCTGACTAGACAGCGACCAGACGGGACGCTGTGGTGACAAAACGACGACTGAGAATACGCGGACATCAACATGCAAGAGTTGAGGCAAAAGAACAAGGATATGTGTTAACAGACCCTCTCTAAGTCATGTGAAGAAGATGAAGTGGATGGGGTAAGATTTTTGGGCATGGGGTTCATGACATACAAGGGTTTGTATTGTCTTGTTTATGGGTGCCTTTATAAAGGGTGTGATGCAGATTCGTTTTCAATGCATCATTTTTCCTAGCCCATTTATTTGCCATTAATTTATTTTAAGTCCAGGACAATTGGGTACTCCAAATGGGTAACATAAAGCTTGGAGGCAGTACCACAACGTCACTTGAAGTCGGAGCTACACAGAGTGCCATGTGGGTAAAGCAAAGGGTATAACGCACTTGTGTAAATCCCTCAACAAGTGAGACATTTATATATGTGAAATTGTTTCTTGCAGGTCTTTGATTTTTTAGGAAAAATGTTTCATTGTTCTCAAGACCTCTTTGGACAAGCATCTGGAAAGTTATAGTTTTGACTTTTATCTTTTGCCAGCTACATTCCCTCTGGGCCTTCGGCCCCTTCTTCCCATGAAATGAGGTACAATCCTTTCTTGGGTCAGTACACCCAAAAAATCACAAAAGATAAGGAGGTGAAAAGGATGAAGTGTGAAAAATGATAAGTATAATCAGGAATGGCACGATGACTCGTTACGAGGACCTCCAAGTAGCAAACTCATCGTCAAGGGTGACCACTTACTAGGGCACAATGTCAACCACCAAGGTGAAACAAAGAAAAGAGCATAATTTCCAAGCAGACGTTCTATAATCAAAATAATTGATGGAGCTTCAAAAGCTTACTTTGGTCTTGAGAATAAGTGTAAAGTTGTAGAATTTTGGCTATAGGTAAAAAAGGTCATTTTCGACATCCTTGTTACTTCGGTGATTTTTTATGTCTACAAGGTTGGGGTATAGTATCATCAAAGAAACTTGGAAGAAACTAAACAAATCCAAAAGCAACCTATAATAAATAACATTAAAATTAAGTGCAATGACCATTATCATATCCTCCTTTAAACACCAGGATTCCTCCCATTGAAAGTGAGGCTATGATCAAGAACTTAATGTACAAGAACAATTGAATTAACATGAAGAATTAGAGGCATCCCATCATTACATCAAACATCAGTGAAAGTCACTCAACACCCCAAAGTGGTTGGAATAGAGGCGCAATCTCTTGGTTAAACCATTGGTCCCCCAATGGAGGAGGACACCCTCCAAGATATAAACAGTGTTAAAAGCACTATTATAATTAATATTCCAAGGAAAATGTAGAATGATATAAAGACTGAGAATAAGATAAATTTGAATTAATACAAGGAAATCATTGACCCGGTTAGGAGATCGAAATTATCCTTTCATTGTTTCCAACTCAAGAAAAAAAAAATATCGCAAAAATAATAACAAATTGTCACGAGCTTCATAGTGAGACAAGGATTGGACAATACCTAAAATACCTTAGTGTGAAAGACGGTAAAACCTATGAGACAAATAATGTAGAGAATGAAAAACATTTTACATCTTCTCTACTCAACCTATAAAGACATGAGATCTAATTCTCTAAACATTTGTATTAAAACAGAATTTCATAACTTGTTAATTCACAAAAATAAAATAGAATTTTAAAATTTTATTTCCATATTTTTCCATCATAGAAATAATTTGATAAATCAAACTAACTAATTAATTTTTTATGGTTTAAATAGCTCAAATTCAATTCAAATAGATATTGATCATTATCATTATAATATTTGATAGTCTTATCTAGATTTCAAACCATATAAATAAAGGAGGGAAAATGTGAGAATCTAATTTGACGAAGAAATAATCTATTTTCATATAAATTCTTTTCTGTTGATAATAAAATAATAAAAATAAAAATATAATTTGATAAAGAAATAATCTGATTTTCATATAAATTCTTTCATGTTTATAACAAAATAAATGATGAAAAAAAAATTGTTATATAAAAATAATGGAAAAAAGTTTTACATTTCAAATTTTTTATATATTTATATTATAACACTAAAAAGTGTACATTCATGTATGGAGTAAGCCATATCATAATATATAAAATACCCCTTTTACCCTAAGTGCATCTTCTTGTCTAAATGATTATTCAAAAATATATTTTTTCATTTAATAACTTGATTTGAATTATATTATCTATCAAGAAAATTGACATGACCGTCGAAAGGATAGGACACCAAATCTATAATGTAATATAATGTATAAGATAAAATAAGATAAAATAAAATAGATTTAAATATATATTTTTTAATAATTTAAGGAGTTATATTAATTGGTTGTTGTTAATGTTGTTGGATGTTTAGTTAGTTTTATTTCAACAAATTCTTGAATTGGGTGTATTAGTTTATTTATTTATTTTTTAGCCTCCAAGCCAAGGTCGAGACGTCCCAAAACTTACCGAAGTGGACCTCTATCCTAGGGGTTGACTACCCTTCTAACCTTATTACAATGAGTCAACATGTCCACTTTGGAGAGAATTGAACCAAGATGAGAAGGATAACAAACATGCTACCCAACCACCCAAGCTATGAACCCGAGACTAAGTACACTAGTTTATTAGAGATGTTATCCACGAATATGGAGAAGCTTCTTTAAGTTATAACATCCTCTAAAACAAAATTAGTTGACCCAACCTCTTGATATACATAAAACCATATACATGTTCACATTCACATTCACATCCACATCATTCAGCTATAATTATCCTTAAAAAATAAAAATAACCAATATATTAAATATGTAAATAAATATTAACCCATAAATAACAATATCAATAATAATATCTTTGTCCACAAAGATACATTTGGTGAAAATCAATTACTCATACTGACATGTATTTCATTTTCAAGTAGAATGAACTTTACACTAAACAAGAGTGGCTAGCGACCAAGTAACCCTTTTTAAAACCTAAACCCTCCTATTTCTTAACATTGGGCATGCTTTTCATCTCCTCTAACAATATTCCATAGGTCTCTTTCCAAAAGAAAGTTCATCTTGAACTTCCAACAATGCATAATTTCCAACATCAAATTTGTCTGTTTGCCTTAGTACTGAATCTATGATGTTATGATTGTTATTGTTGGATATGTATCCAAAATGCTGATTATGCTTAATGTTACTACCTCCTGCTGCTTCTACAATGTTTTCAAAATGTAGGGAACATCTCTGCTTCCGAAGTATTTTAATTAAGAAATACAGGAAGTTTCTCAACATTGAGAGAATTATAGGGAATACCTCAACCTACAAATCTCTATTTTAAATAGCCATCCATTGCATGCCATGCATTTTCTACTATATGAACTGCTATAGGGTCCAACCTCTGGCAATTCAGATGGCCAACCTGTACGTTTTATATATCTATCCGCTGCACTCTTGCCCCTGCTACTTTGTCCACTACTGCTGCTACAGGCCATACACCACTGAATCTTTGCAACTTACACATGCTAGAATCTATTGTCCCTCGCCATGGCTACGATACCATGTTTGAAGATAATGTAAGAAAGCACATGTTTTCACACGATTGCACAAACAGGAACAGAAATTTGTAAAGCAAAATTAACATCTTATTACATTACAAATGAAAGGCATCTATATCTTCACAGGTACAAAACACAAGAATTTAGAGCAGAAATAGACTCAACTCAGGCAATTTATAAACGTACAACGGGAGTTGAAGTACAAGCTAGAATCTTCCACATCTTTTTTTAGAACTTTCTGGAAACAACCCCTGCTTAATTAGCACCTATGGCATAACATCATTAACCGACACGAAATCCACCAAATCACGAGGCTATAGCCCACAGGTATCTTTCATTCAAAAGATGGCAATAACTACATAAATAGCTATCATTAAATCATAACGTTGAGATTTAAACAAATAGCAACAGTAAAAATTTGCTAGTAACTAATATGTTTCAATCCATTTTCAACTGTTGGTTCAACTTCAGCTCATTCAAGCACTTTGGTTTGTCCACAAATGAGGTCTCTGATCTAAAGGTGGAAATATTTGTTTGTATAAGCTCTTCTAGCTTTCCAGATCCAGAAAAGGTGTTTTGTGGTTTATGAGACTCATTTTCTATGGCTTGTTTCTGCTCCAAGGGACTAAGACTTCCAGAAGTAGATGCTTCCAATAATGAGTCAAACCTAATCAGATCTTGCACAGGATTACTACACAATTGTTTCTCCCTTAGGGTGTTCTGAGGCGTAATATCAGCATCCAATAGAGATGCCGATTGATAAAAACTTTGTCTTGGGACAGGCTTTTGGTTCATCCTTCTTCG
>JASDQU010710228.1:14865-42692 GCA_032191745.1 Picea mariana
AAAGAGTACATCACAAGGTTAACGATTATATGAGGAAGATATATAAATAATAGAGGGTATGAGATTATGATAAGTATAGTAATCCATGTATATAAATGATAATAATAGTGTAAGATGACAATGAGTAATAAGGAAAAAAGAGATTGATGGTACATATACATAGGTAGCAAATAAGAATAATATGTGTGATATTGTATTTACACAAAATGAACAATTGTTCAAATAGATATATAATAAAAGTAATCGAATGAGAAGTAGTAATAATGGTAGCAGAATTAATAAGTGTTATTGAATATAAGTAATTGTAAGAGAAAGTAATCGAGGTGCCATTGATACAAAAGATAAGAAGGTGTAGAAAATAAATAAATTGAATAAGAAGGTAAGAAGATGTACAAAATGATTAAGTTGAATACATTAAAGCAATAGGAAGCAAGTTCATATGAGAAAATTGATAAAAGATAGAGGATAAAATATAGAATGAAAATGGTAAAATTGGTAGTATAAAAGACAAGATGGTAAAAGAGTAAAAGACATTGTTAAGTATTACATCGAAAGATAAGAAGGGATTAAAAATATATGCAAGCATATAAATGGTTCATGGGATGTGAAGAGATGAGTGTGTGTGAACATGAGTAGAGAATGTGAAGGGAAGAGTATAGAAAATACAACTAAAAAAAAAAGAAAAAAAAGAAAGGGTTGAGCTAAAGTCATCGATCCCTAATCGATATGGAACCATGGGCGCAATCATCCAACCATACCAAGTGCCAAGCCAAACCACCAAGGAGAAGTCACGAGTAACCAAGACAAGGGAATATATAGCAAGAGTGGTCTTGGGATATGTTAGGCAATGGGAGAAGATCTTATTTTAGAAGTACATGATGAGTAAGTAATATATAGTAGTGGAGTTGGAACAAAGTAACATACAATGTAGTAAGAGGGCAAGTAAAGAATTGAGGGTAGTAGTGACATACAAAGACAAAATGAACCACAAAAATAAGGTAAGTGACATAGTAGTATGTACAATGTAATGGATAAGAAGTTTGATGTAATACCCCAAGGACGTGCCCCAATTGTATTATGAATTGTAATTTTGTTTTATAGGCTGGTGAGCCAAGTTTATATAAGCTAGTGGGCTTATGTGTTATTTAGGCCAGGGAGCCTAAGTGTTGAGGGTCAGGAGCTTGATTTTTGTACATGTAATTATGCACAATATTAATACAAAAACATCTCTGCATGTGGACCGACCACGATGAATGAGTGATGGGGGACTAAGCTTCCACAAAGCCTGGGTAAGGGAGAGGGGGCTGAAAGGTTAGAAGAGGGGCTAAGCTTGAGGGCTTAAGTCCTTGGAAATAATAATTAAATATTATTCCAAAGATGTGAAAATGTATATGTTTTATCCTAAGTTCCTGGAAGGGGAACGTGTACAAGATGGGAAACATGCAGCCCCAGGGAGACATGTGTCGACCTGGGCGCATGTAGTTAAAACCAGAGAAGTAAGTCGTGTTGGGGGTTCGTCCTTCATTCCTCGATCCGCCACCTGAGTCTGGGGGTTGGTCCTCCATTATTTTGTGGGTTGTTTGAACCGTGTGACCTCTGTGTCAGAGTGCGACATACCTCACGCAGCTCTGAAATCTGAAACCGTGAAACCCAGTGGTAAACTCATGGACTAAGCCAAGTCTTCTATGTGTCCGATGAACCCTGGGCATACCGTAATCGTCCATGTCGTGTGTGTTTTAACTACAGACTGTTGTGGTCACTCAGTCCCTTGGTTAAGTGTAATTGGCTACTGTCATCCGTCCCCTGTTGAGTCTTACTCTTGTTCTCCTTGTGCTGGAACGAAACTGAAGAAATAGGTTGTCTGGCCTTTGTATACAACTCTCTCTCCAGGTGAGAGAGGTGGTTGAGGTTGAAGAAGTAGGTTGTCAAAACTGTGGGCGACTCTCTCCAGGTGAGAGAGTGCGCGAAGGAAGGAGAGAGCTCCTGGAAGGAACCCTGTAGCTGCCACAGAACTCGGAGATTTTCGGTCCGGTCTGTTGTTGAAGCCCAAGGCAAGGGAGGTTAGCAACCGAAGGAATGTCTAGGTGACATAGAAGGTGTATACTCCTAGGGTGGGACAGGCATGTGGGGAAGGAGAGTCTGTGGGCAGTGGGCATAAGTGGTTCCTGGGAGAGAATCCTCCTTCTTTTACGTGTATTCTTCCTGTAAACCTTACCTAGCCTAGGATTCCTCATCCAGTGGAGCTTGGTCCCAGCTCGGGGGTGACCTACTGCTAAGAGTGATGAGCAGTGTGGTCTAAGGCTGGGAGGTTCGTGGAAGGTCTACACGCAGTTAGTGGTGCGTGACAGTTTCAAAGATAAGTGTCACTATGTTTTGTAATTCTGTAATTAATTAAATATGCATGTCTTTGATTCTTGCAATGTTATCACGTATTTTGTTGTGCATATGAATTATTGTTAATGTTGTGGATTATGTATGCTAACAGTATTAAGGTGCTTACGCTATGTTTAACTGTAATTAAGCAATTGTATTTCATAAGAATGCATAATATGTTACAGTAGTGTTTTTCTGCGGAGTAATGTTGCCCAACCATGGGGTTGATGGTCAGGGGCGTTACATTTGAGAAGTATGTGGGTGGGGTGCACATAGTAATAGAAGTCATATATAGTTAGGTAGTAGAATGATGTTGCAAAATGAAGTAGATGAGAAATAATAAAAGGTAATAACAAATATTTATACAAGAAATACAATAGCAAAGATAGTAATATATATACAAATGATTGTATAGTTAAGGGTTTTAATAATGAAAGAAGTACAAATGGAAGTGTATAGAGTAGAACGATGATGGTTAAAAGTTAACAATAAAGAAATAAACAAGTGTTAACGAGAAGATAAAATACATAGCAAGAAATGGAATAGGGAAAATAAACAAATGTGTAATTAGTACTTAGAGTAGTGGATTCAAAGATGAGGAGAGTGTTGTATAATATGTTGAGAAAGCAAAGACAATGTGATAATAATTGAATAAAAAAAATTAGATAAAAAATATTTGGAGAAGTGTAAAGATATGTTATAAGTAAGATTCAAGAATAAGGTGAAAATAAAATGAGATCAACTCAGGGTAAGGGTAATGAATTGACTATGAATATTATAGTGCATTGAGTTGTAAAATAAGGGTGCATAGTCGATGGTAGTTGATTAAGACAATTATGTGAAGGAAATAATACAAATGGATAGGATAAATAATGATGTTTTAAAGTAGGATAGAAGGGTGGATAAAAAGTAGGAGGGAGGTTAAATATGGAGCTAGAATTGAGTTCAAGGTGGATTGGAAATGCAAGAACTAGCAATATGATGTATTATATGGAAGAACAAAACAATAATTGTGGATTAAGCATAGTGAAGCATGTTATGTAAGCGATAAATTGAATGTGTTCTATAAAAGTAAGAGAAAGTGGTTGGAGTAAGCAATAAAAGGTTTATGAGATAATGAGATAATAAGATGATAAGTTTAAAAATAATATAAGTATTTGTTGAGTTAAGAAATGAGGATGTGGCAACGAATGTAAGAGTGGATGGACGAGTGTAAAAGAAATGCTAAATTAGACAATACAATATAAGGAATGCTAATGAACTCTAGAAGCGATGTTAAAGAATGATATAATGAAAGCCTAAGTGATACCATAAGGGCCTTTGTTGTGAACAAAACTTGAGTTCAAAACGTTAAAGGGAAATTTCGTGATGATATCTTCTATTACATCGTGGGTTGTGGTAAGAAATTTTGATGAATTGCTAATGGTTGACATAATATCAATACAACTTGTTCTTATTTATGCTTTGATTTGTTAAGTTAATTTAATTTCATTACTAAGGAATAATGGCAGTTATTGCAAGTGACTAAAAGCATTACTATCTACCACCAGTGTGTATGAAGATGGAATTAAAGTTAAATCCAAAATTTTGTTAGAAGAAATGTGTTCTCAACATAACATTTATGATGTTCACTTAAAGGGAAATTTCCCTAACACTATATAGAAACAAATTTAAAAGTTGAATGATAAATGATGAATGTTCATCCCACTACTAGACTTCTTTCGTAGTAAGGGGAAGGAACTTGAAAAGTGCTAGTGATGCAACCAGAAAGGGATAGGGGACAAAATTGATAAGTATCATGTAGGTATAAAGGATAAGGTTGAGATGTATGAAGAACAATTACGAATACAAGAAGTCCTTAAGACAAGTAATTATAAAATGTGGAATGGACCCTAGTAAGAAATTGATTCTTGATCTGAAGATGCTCACTAAGACATGGTAAACATGGTTCGCTTCGAAACATGTATGTGCTTTGTAATATTGTTGTAGGTAGAGAACCTTTTGTGCTTCAGCTATGACGAAGAGATCCATATACTCAACATTGCCTCATCAAGACCTAATCTTTATTACTTAACAAGAAGGTCATTGATTAAGAATAATCACTGAAATGATTGCTTCGCATAATGATGGATTATCAATATCTTCGTAAATGATCCTAATCATGGGAAACTTCAACAATGCCATATGTGATGTATCACTCAAGTTAGAGAGATAATCAAGCCAATAGTAATTGGTTATAATTAGAAAGGTATTATGGGTGGGATTATATGCATGGATTAATGAAAGTTATATAAATCTCAATATAAGATTCACTCAACAATAAAACTAATAAAATTGAGTTAAGGTTTCAACTAGTAGTAACCAATATAGCCCGAGATCTGCTACATGGGAGGATGCAAAGACCTTTCAACGAGATCATCCCTCACTTTTTTTACCACCTCGGGAATATGTTTTCTCGAAGGTTGGGTGTATGTAATGCCACCTTTTGACTTAGACAACTAGAATTACTTAAGGCCTAATCACCTCTATTTTCTATTCACTGTGAAACTATTAATGATACACTTGAACTTTTAAGACGTATAAACCTATGTGAATGTCAATTCTATGAATGTTTAACGTTATTTGAATTATGATGGATAGTATGCAATCTATTCTAACTTATAATGCATAGATATGTATGAGTTTGTGTTATAGACTAATCTGCAAGTCAATAGGCTATGAAATAACCAAAGAATAATGATGATAAAAGGTTGATATCGTGAACACCGACCGAGAAACAATATGGTATGAGTCTCGTATGTGAAATTATGTTGGTTCGAATGCATTGCTATGATATGTGGACCAGTGCAATTTTTCTTTTTCAGGTGGTGAGACTGCCTAAAATTGAATATACAATGACAAAATTCCCAGCAACACAGTGCCACTGTATATTCCATGGTAGGGTGTGGACCCTAGTCCTATTAGGAGGGGTGGAGGCATTTCCCACTGTGTATCCTCTGAAACCTGGAGTCATGGGAGGATGGAGTTAGCTCACGCTCCCCAAGACGTGTGATGATGATTGTCAGTTGCCTGCTAGGGAAGCTTGGTCAAGAGAGTGACACTTTCACTTACGGGTTCTATTTGGATTTAGGTCAATATAGTTGACGCTCCAAGATAGTCCAGCAGAGGAAGGATAGGGATGGAAGACGAAAGTAAGTTAAGGAGGAAGGATGAATATAAAAAGTTGAGAGTGTGTGGGGATTTTGGCTTATAGTGGAATTTATTGTTTTCCCTTTTTGAAAAGAGAACATGTAAATATGTATATTTATAATTGCTTAACTGAACTATAATTATCTAAATGAACGTTGTTTTGCTAAATTATTATAATTGATGGATTTTGTGAACATTTTAAATAGTTTACTATCTTTTATGAAATGAATAGTCTTGTTGATTGGATTGGACGCATACAAGAATTACTATAGGTGTGATAATTATTGTCATTAGGAGATGCGTGAGTCTTGTATGTGCTAGCTACACATGCATTTCTTGCACATGTACACTTGTATGTATAAGTTTTTTGTTTTTCTTACTGATAATGTTGTTTATTTGATGTGGATGTATGAACCATGTGTCATTACCCTTGTATTGTAAATTACTCTAACTTCGAGACAAAGTTTCTTGAAGGGTGGGTGTATGTAACAACCCTAATTAACTATGTGATTATCATGAATGATAAATATTAATTTAATTAATTATTAAAATATATTAATGAGTCTTTATTATTTAATTATTAAAAGGTGGGCGAAGTAATTAATGGAGGGATAAGGCTGTTGGGAATTAATGGGGGGATAAGGTGGTTGAGAATTAATGAGGGGGATTTGAGAGAGGAGGATAAGAAAGAAGGGTAGGACTTGGAAGAGGGATATTATTTTTGTTTGGGATTTCTAAATTTCTAAGAGGGAGGAGGAGGAAATTGGAGGAATGGTTTTGGTGAAGCTCTCACAGGGCATTGCTGTTGATGGGAATTTTGGGCTCGGGGGTTAGGAAACCGCAAGGATTCCTGGAGCTAGGGAGACATAGAGGTTGTTCCTAGTTGGCTGGGAGGTTAATATTCAGTCTGGGCAAGAACAAGAAGAAGATCAGACAGAAAAGGGACTAGATAACCAACTTGCAGGTGGAGGTATGTATTATGATGTTGTTATCATTATTCTACTGTTACTGCTAATATTATTATGTTGTTATCATTATTCTGCTGCTATGTTGTTGTTATTATGCTATTGTTGTTGTTCTCATTATGTTGTTATCATCAATATGTTGTTGTTGTTTATTTCTGGTATAAGAAAATAATGAAAGAAATTATAAACTAAATTCAGTAGGAGATTTTAGAAAACTTTTATTTATTTTGAGTGTTGAAAAATAACCAGACTCTACAAAAGACCAAAGCACAAAATGTGTTGTATGTAGATGGTCTAAAACATAACTTGTTGAGTGTAAGTCAATTGTGTGACAAAGGACACAATGTTCTATTTCATTCAAAAGGCTATAAAGTAATGGATGTGAATACAAGGAAGATTGTTGTAAAGGCAGTCAGAACTTCAAGGAATGTGTATGTCCTAGAAGAAGGGAAAGAAAAATGTTGCATTGGTAAAACTGATGAGAGCTGGCTTTGGCACAAAAGACTAGTTCATATTAGTTTTAATCAGCTTATTAAGCTAAAAAGAAAGGATAATGTGCGAGATATGCCTAAAATTTTCAAACTTGAGAACACTGTCTGAAAGTCATGTCAGATTGGAAGGCAATCAAGAGTTCAATTCAAGGCAAGAGAACACTCCACCACTCGACCTTTTGAGATGATCCATAAATATCTATGTGGCCCCACTAGTACACAATCACCACGAGGTGAAAAATATTTTATATTGTTGATTGATGAATATACTAAGATGACTTGGGTTGGATTGTTGAAGCATAAATTCGAGGCTTTTAAAAAATTTAAAATCTTCAAAGCACGGGTAGAAAATGAACTGGAATTAAAATTCAAATGCCTAAGGTCAGACTGAGGAGGAGAATTCACATCTGATGAATTCAACAACTATTGTGAAAAACATGGGATCAAGAGACAATTTACTATTGCAAGAATCCCTTAGTAGAACAAAGTTGTAGAAAGGATGAACATAACAGTTCAAGAAATGGCCAGGGCCATGCTTGATGAATCAAAAGTACCCAATACCTTTTGGGGAGAGGTTATTCAAACTATTTTTAACATTCTTAATAAATCTCACATAAGAGTAAATAGAAATAAAACCCCTTATGATTTATGGCATGGCAGATCAGCTTCAATAAAGCATTTCAAGATATTTGGAAGCAAATGCTACATTAAAAGAAATGAAGGCAACTTAGGTAAGTTTGATTCTAGAGCTGATGAAGTTATCATGTTAGGATACTCCTCTAGAAGCAAAGGGTACAAGTGCTACACCAAAATACTCCACAAGATAGTTGAAAGTATAGATGTAAAGGTAGATGAGGAACCACTTCATCCAAAGAAACACCATCACCATGATGATCCATATGATGAACCAATTAGAAATGAACCACAAGATGATGAAATGAACGAGTATCAGGAACAAGAGGATTCTGAGGAAGAGGATAGAATGGAGACACCACAACCAAAGACCCCATCAAGGTGTGTTAAAAAACATCATCCTGAAAGTCAGATTCTTGGAAACAAGGAAGCATGTGTACACACTAGAAGAAAACTTATAGATACATCTATCATTGCACATTTTGCACTCTTATCCATGAGTGAAGCCCAAAATTTTGTGCAAGCAATTTAAGATGATCACTAAGTCAAATCCATGAATGAAGAACTAGATCAAATAGAGAAAAATAAGAATTGTGATCTTGTTCTTAGACCCAATAAAAAGAATATAATTCGAACTAAATGGATATATAGAAACAGGTTGAATGAAGATGGACAGATAGTGAGAAACAAGGCTAGATTGGTATGCAAAGGGTATGCTCAAGTCAAAGGAGTGGAATTTGAAGAAACCTTTTCCCCTGTTGCAGGAATTGAAGTTATCAAGATGTTTTTTACTTTTGCATGCTACAAAAAATTCAAAGTCTACCAGATGGAAGTCAAATCAACCTTTTTGAATGATGACCTAGAGGGAGAAGTTTATGTGGAGCAACAAAAGGGTTTTCTTCTAACTAACAAAAAATATTATGTTTGTCAATTAAAGAAAGCCATGTATGGGCTAAAATAGGCTTGAAGATCTTGGTATACAAACTCGACAAGTGTTTGCACCAACAAGGATTTAAAAAGGGAACGACTAATAGAAACTTATACATCAAGGTTGAAGGTAATGACATGTTAATTATTGTAGTTTATGTTGGGGATATTATTTTTGGTAGTAACATTAAATTAATGAGTAAGAAGTTTGGAGTTGCAATGCAACAAGAGTTTTAGATGTCCATGTTAGGAGAACTCTCCTTCTTTCTTGGCTTACAGATTCATCAATCTGAAAAATGAATTTTCATTTCTCAAAGTAAATATCTCAAGAAAATATTGAAGAAGTTTGCCATGAAAAATTGTGCACCAGTAAGCACTCCCATGACTACTAGTTGCAAACACAACAAGGATGACGATGCTCCAGAAATAGATCAAACCATGTACAGGTCTATGATAGGCAGTTTACTCTATCTCACAGCTTCAAGGCCCGACATCATACAAGTAGTGGGTTTGGTAGGCAGGTTTCAAGCCAATCCTAAGGAAACTCATGTTCTTGTGGTTAACAGAATATTTAGATACTTGCAATGCACTATTGATTATGGCTTGTGGTATCCAAAAGACACAAACCTCATTCTCAGAGCTTATACAGATGCAGACTGGGCAGGCAATATTGATGATAGAAAAAGCACCAATGGAGGCACATTCTTCCTTGGCAGTTGCTTAGTGTCATGGCTCAATAAGAAACAAACTTCCATTTCTCTCTCTACAATTGAAGCCGCATATAGAGTTGCAACATCCTGATGTACTCAAGTGTTGTGGATTAAAAACAATCTCAAGGATATTCAAGTTCCTTGTGATCAACCTATCTCCATCATGTGTGACAATACAAGTGTTGTTAATCTCTCTAAAAACCATGTTCAACACTCTAAGACTAAGGATATACTGATCAAATATCATTTTCTTAGAGAACAAGTTCAGGATCAGGCCTTCAAATTAGAGTATGTTCCTACCAAAGAGTAGATTGCATGTATTTTTACCAAGCCATTACCAAGAGAACCCTTTGAGTATCTTAGACATAAGTCGGGGGTGATCTCGTCTTCCCTTCTTTAGTAAAGAACATAGTTCACTACTTTGAAAGGTGACCCATTTGTTGTTGTATTATGGAGAAGTTTACTTTTGTGGAGATGCGCACAGTTGAAGTTTGCAATGGCTCTCGATGGTATTATGTTTAAGGACGGTTTTGTGCGCATAAAGAGGCCCGAAGGAAATAATATCCAGAGTCTCTCTTTGTCATTGTTGTCGAAGGGGGAGAATAACAAAACCCGGATGTTGATGCACATTGAAAGGGGGAGCAACTTAGCATAAAGCCCATTACTATTTTCAGATTTCTTTGGTGAGGAGTTTCGAAGTTATTTGCGAGAGAATCCATAGTTGGTGTCATTTAGTCATTGACGTTTCGAATCCGAATCGGGATTCATCATCAGGAGTAGTCGTCAATTTGAGAGGTTGTTGATCTTCATCCATTAATAGTGTATATGCCGGACAATATAAGATAACGAGGTCGGCTATCTATAAACCCTATTTGTAGAGCTAAATAAAAATTGAAAACAATTTCATACCTAATAATAAGATATCATAACTCATATATATATATATATATATATATATGTCTAGTTTAAAATCTAATAGTTTGTTTAATGGTGTTTTAAAATTAATAAAAATACATAATTAAAATCTAGGGTTAGAATGGGTTTTAATTTCATTATATTAATTATTAGTATTTTGTTCTAAACCCTAATTTATATCCAAGATATAGAGCTTAATGAACTTAATAAATTAAAGATAATTAATAATATATCATAACTGATTTTAAGTGTTGATATATCTAAATATGTATATAGGTCTAGGGTTTCTAATAGTTTTTTTTAATAGATATGTAAATATAAATCTAGGGTTAGATTTAGATTGAGTTTCATTATATTATATTAATTATTAATATTTCTAAATGATTGTATATTATTTGAAACTCTATTTGATATTTAAGCTTTAGTGGAATTACTAGATTATGGAAAAGTGAATTTTATAGGATTATCAATATTAGGTTTGAGTATGATAATGTTATATATATATATATATATCAAGGGTTGGGGATTTAATGTGATACTAAGTAGTATGGGTTAATTTATGATTTAAGTTTGAGGTGATTAGGATGTATTGAGTATTAATATATAAAGTGTCATATGATCAGGGTATATATAGCTTAATTAATGGTATATATAGTAATAAGTTTTTTATAATTAGAAATTAGAAATTTGTAGTAGGTAGTACAAAGTTAGTAAGACCTCTAAACCTAGTTACCGACTCAAAAGTAGAACATAAACAAGCCAAGAAAAGGAGAAGGAAGGTGTCATACCTGATTTGATCTGCGAGGGTCTCTATGTTGGTTGATTAATGGGTGCCAAAAGCTGCTCACCTTAAGGCCACCGTCTTTGTTCATATTGTTGGGGTGCCCGATAAAGCCCATTGTTTTGGCAGTGACCTTTCAGAATATAGAAGAAGGCTCTTTTGGTTGCTATCAATGACAAAGGTGGAGTTTGTTGCAAATATGTTGTCATTGATGTCAAAATGATCATGGAGACGGTTAGGTCTAGTGCAAAAACAAAAGTGTGTAGAAGGATCGAAGGATGAAAAGATCAATGGCGTAGAAGAAAATCTACAGGGTGCCTTGAGCTAGTGCGATGAACAACGTAGTGGAGTATGACAAGAAGAAGTTGGTGCGACACAGAATGAGTGGAAGTTGTGTAGACCGCAGGGTGGCTTGAGCCAGTATGACTAAAGAAATAGTGGAGTGTGATGAGACAAAGCCAGTGCGAAAAGCGACGAAACGAGTGGAAGTTTGATAGTCCAGTGAGCGAAGCAACATGGAGTGTTTACATTCTGGTGGGGTGACTGAGTGAGTGCATTGCAGAGCAAGTGTGACAAGATGAAGACTCGTGACTTAAATCTTGCGCTCCTATTCTATCTGCACAGTGGGGGCTCTATAAACTAGAATGAGAATTGTTGCGTCAATTTGCTAGAGATAAGTTCGAGCTCATTTGTTGGAAGATTTGATCCGTTTGATTTATTCAAAGAATGTCCAGTCGTAACTGAAAAAGAAATATTTTAATTTAAACGAAAGTGTGTCCACATATAACTAACTGGACTTTGATCTGGTAAAGACATGTCCATAATATAGTTATGCGTCCACATACTTAATTTGGACAAAAGTGTGTCCACGTATAACTAAGTGGACTTTGATCTGGTCAAGACATGTCCACAATATAATTGTTATGCCCCCACATACTTATTTTGGATAGTAGTGTGTCCACATATAACTAATTGGACGTTGATCTGGTCAAGACATGTCCACAATGTAATTGTTACACGTCCACATATAGTTAGTCGAACAAAAGAGAAGACATCATAAATAGGGATGTTCTTTGATCGATTGGTGTAGAGGTGAAGATGTGGAAAAATATCTTGTAACTGTTAAAAATAGCTATAATTGATATTTTTCAGTCAGTATTGAATTGAAGAGAAAAGTATCGAAAAGGTCTAATCGTGTAAGAATTTTTTTTGTATTCAAGAAAATTGAATACAGGGTGGTAGGGTGGTGCTAGGGTGAGTTAAATCTCACTGGGGATTGGAGTCCTCGTCATTTGTAATAGGTTGGTGCCTGAGAGGATTGGTGTCCTGATTATCTGCAACATGTTAGTGCCTGAGAGGATTGGTGTCCATATTATCTACAACAGGTGGGTGCATGTTGAGTTGAAAAATTATAAATTGTAAGTTGGTGTTTGCAGAAGAACATAAAGAAAGATGTTTTGTAGTTTTTTCCCACATTGGGTTTCCACGTAAAAATTCAGGTGTACTGTGTTCTCTGTGTTTTTTTTTTTAATTTCTGCATGCATTGGTGATTAAGTGAGCACTTCTAAATAACCTTAAATTGTTGAAAGGAAAGAAAATTGAGAAAATTGATACAATACTGATTCACCCCCCCTCTCAATAATGTTGTGAGTCTCAACAAAATAGAGGTAAATCTTCAGTGCCTCTCATAATTTAGTGCATGAACTAGATCCTCTGTCACTCGCTCAACACTCTGGTTTGCAAGTACTATGTTTCCAGCTGTTTGACTTTTTCTAAGATACCCTCCTCATCATTCTTGTAGCCATAATATGAATGGGCATCAATTCTCTTGTAAATCACATACCTACACCTCCTCTTCTTCACCTCGAGTGGACTTATTGAATATATATTTGAGGTTGGGGAGGAATTTCGTAGCCCCAATTATTTGTAACCAGGGCCCTTGTTGGTGGCACCGAGCACATCAACTCCATTCCCCTCCAAGTCCATCCTCTTGGCCCCTACTTTGACATAATTAGGACTACATAGCTCTACCATCAGAGCTTTCGAGTGCCCCTTTGACCCAATCAACAAGAAAGGAACCCCGGTGGATGTCTTAATTATAATACTATGTCAACCTCAAGAATGACCTAAGGCCTATATTATATATTTAATAGAACTTACGAAGCAAATTTGGAAAAACAATTGATGATCCATAAGCTTCACTAGCATACATTATTGCTAAATACTAAACATTTCCTTGGCCTTAGCTTGCTCAACCATGAGATCCCCACTTGTGTATTTACTAAGAAGCTCATGTTTCTTCTTCTCCACAACCATGTGCTCGATTTCTTTCTCATTTGGAAGGGGCACATGGGAAACAAATTGTTGCTCTATTTGTTGTTGGTTTCCCTTGTATTGCTCTACCATTTATTCTGTCGAATCTTCCTCTTCCTCAAACAAGACCAACTTAACAACAATGATATCTCCCCTCTTGATCGACAACCCAATCTCCCTCTTGACATAATCTTTCCTATACCACTTCTTCAGAGCTTTGGCCCACATCTGCTTCTCCGTGGGCCGCTCGACTTTCTCCAAGATACTGTTCTCGTTCATCCTTGTAGACATTATAATTGGCGTCAATTCACTTATAAATTTCATACCTAGACCTCCTCTTCTTCACCTCGGGGGACTTATCGAATAACTCTTTGACATTAGGAAGGAATTTCACAGCCCCACTTGTACAATTGGTTCTTGGAAGATGACATGGTTCCCGGAAGATTGTAACATGTCATATTCCAACAACCAATTGTACAAGTGGGGCTAGGAAATTCCTTCCCGACATCAAAGAGTTATTTGATAATCACCCCAAGGTGAAGAAGAGAAGGTCTAGGTATGATATTTACAAGCAAATTGATGCAAGTTATTATGGCTACATGGATGACAAGGACAATATCTTGGAGAAGGTCGAGTGGCTCGTAAAGAAGGAGGTGTGGGCCATAGCATTGAGGGAGTGGCAGAGGATCAATTCTTTTGGGAGGGAGGCCATGTTGATGATTACAAGCAGAGAGGTTGTTATTGTGAAGCTGGTCCTGTTCGAGGAAGAGGAAGATGTGGCAGAAGAAATGGGAGAGTAGGACAAGGGAAACCAACAATAAAGAGAATGAGAGTTTGTTTCCCATGTGCCCCTTCTAGATGAGAAAATGATCGAGCACATGGTAGTGGAGAAGAAGAAACATGAGATTCTTAATAAATACACAAGTGGGGATCTCATGGAGGAGTAGGCCGAGGCCAAGGAAATGCTTAATATTTAGTGATAAGGCATGCCAACGAAGCTTATGGATCATTAATTGTTTTTCCAAACATGCTTCTTAGCTTCTATTAAAAATACAATATGGGCATTAGGTCATTCTTGAGGTTGACATGGTATTATAATTAAGACATCCACTAGGGTTCCTTTTTCTTTGATCAGGACAAAGGGGAACTGAGAAGCTCTAATCATATAGCTTGGCAGTCCTAGTTATGCCAAAGTAGGGGCCAAGATGACAGACTTGGAAGGGAACGAAGTTGATGTGCCCAATGCCATCGACAAGGGCCTTGATTATANGTGGAGGAGGTGTATGTATGTGATTTACGAATGAATTGACACAAGTTCATATTATGGCTACAAGAATGATGATGACAATATCTTGGAGAAAGTCAAGAGGCCTGTGGAGGAGGAGATGCAAGCCATAGCGCTGAGGGAGTGGCAAAGGACCGAGTCTGTGCGCTAAATTTTGAGAGTTACCGAAGAGTGATTGCCTCCACAAAGCACAACCCCCACAAAACTTTAACTGTGGAGCATTGCATACGTACTTTGTCAATTAAATTTTTTTTTGATGCATTTTTACATAACAACCACACCAATGCGCTTTCAATCGCACTGGTGTGCTATAAATAGTACAACACACATATATATATTGTGTTTTTTCAAATCATGTTGTTGTTGTTGTTGTTTGTTTTATAAAATGTATTATGAGTACACTAATGATTTCTTTGTTTTTAAATTAAATTTGAGATGTATCACTCATTATAATTTAGAGTTGTCATATATATAATATTTAACTTTAGTTTTATGATACCGTTTTCTTTGGATTGTGATTGCAAAAACTTATAACCATTAATGCCATATAATGTTTAATTCTTCTTAAAGGTGAATTGTTTGTTGTCCAACAAGATACAGTATGTTGATTAAACATGTTTACAAAGAAAAATACATAAATATGATGAGTGAAATGATTTTGATTTGAAAAATTATGTCTTTTTCATATATTGTAATAATAATATTACAATATAATTATTCACTAATGATGATGTTGATGTAATAATAATGTCCTTTTACTGATTTTTATTATTCAAAGACTACAAGAGAAATCTATAACGTAATAGTTTACTAAAATCACAATTATTATATTTATTTTTTTCCAAATATACATCATTTTTTTGAGAGAGAAAAAACATTATATTTCCCAAGAGAAAATATACATTTTACGGTCCTTTGTAAAAAAAAACATTATTCTGTTTCTACCTTTCCATCAATATATTTTCAAAATTCCATCTAATATAAACAAAATACAACTCTTCCTCGGAATCCTCATTATGCTCAAAAAATAAAATTCCCCTCCCTATCTCGCATACCAAAAAGAGACTCAATTGATTAATTACAGGGAGATGTTAAAGCTAAAAAGTCATCTCTTCACACAACTGATCATTCATGAATTCCTGATATAAAATATCCCTTGATTCAAGATCCAAGGCCTCCTTTGACAGTTGGTCTACCTTTTGATTCATTTCTCTGTAGATGTGGGCGCAAGAGAACCATTCCAGCTCACCCAAAAACTTGTGTATCATCTTCATCACATATTTAAATAAAGCAACCTGAATTTGAACCTTCTCCTTGACCCAGTCCACTGCCACATAGGAGTCTATGAATATCTTCACTTTCCTTAGATTCAAAGACATAAGTTGGAACAATAAAGCCCAAAGTGTTATCAGTTCCACCTTCATATTGCATCCTCTACCTGGAGTATATTTGAACTTGAAATGGTGTTCAATAGTAATATATAACATTGCCCCTACCCCACGGTGATGGGGGTGTCCTTGACATTCCCCATAAAAAGACTCCCAGGGGGTACCTTCAATCAACTTTGACATTATTGTGATTGAATTCTTTTCCTTACCAGGATCTTTCCTAAATTCCATTGCCATCTTGTGAATCAAGATCGCCACTACCTCGAGAGGGACAAACTTGTCCTAAAAACTGCTCAAGTTCCTAGACCACCATATGAAATACACAAAGAAACAAAGAAGAAAGTCAAGCTCTCTAACTACTTTTTCTTTACTCCACGAGTCCAACCATTCCTCCATACTACCTTCTAGAATCATTGGAGGAATCTTTAGCAGGACTACCACTTGAGTCTAAAGCAGTTTTGCAAAGGGGTATCGGAAAAAAAGTGGATTGTCGATTGACCATATAGACTACATAAAGAAAAGTGGCTAGGCCCATTCCAAACCCTACGCAAAAGAACATCCCATGTGGGGATTTTTTGCTCCATTGTTAGCCAAAAGTGGAGTCACATTTTTTCTGGTGCATCCCATTTCAAGTAGACTTCCACGACCATTTAATACCACCTTCATGAGTCCTTCTGTAGACGCTAAATAACCCAGATATATCGAATATGTGCGATATTTCACAGCTTTTTCCTAGCTTAAGGAGTTTGCTACATCCTCCTCCAGACAAACAAAATTTAATTCAAGGATACCTGTAAAAACATTCCACTCTTCTACCAGACATCCATCGAGGTTCAAATCCACCGAATATTTCCAAATCGATCTATTGGTGAAACCCAATCCTTGAGCAACTACATCCCTCAATGAGAAAACTCCCTGGGAGTAGAGTCTTCTCACAAGGTTCCCTAAGAGCTTATGATTTCTAGTTGATCTCTCCCATGCGTCCTCCCCAACACAAATACTCCTACCATATCCTATACGCCATGTTTTCCAGTCCACAATCAATGGGAAAACATCCACCACCACTTTCCAACCTGTACTACTCACAACCATCGCTTTTCCTTGGTGTTCTAAACCATTCTTCAATGGATTTCCCTGCTAAATATTTGAAAATTAAGACTCTTTCGCACAACATCCTGTTATGGATGAGTATCCATAAAAAAAATTATGCCAATGCTTTAGTAAACCAAACCAGATTTTGGATTCCCCATCCTCCAAGTTTCTTGGGCGTTGCTAGTTATCTCCATTTAACGAGAGGGACCCCATAAACTTGTTTTTTTCCAGACCACAAGAACCAGAAGAAAGCTTTGTGTATCTTTGCCAGAATGCCTTTTGGTATCTTCACTATGGTTGCCCAATACACTGGGATGCTACACGGTACAAACTTTATTAGGACCAAGTGCCCTCCATGGGAAATAAACCAATTCACCCACATATCTATTCTAGCTTGATTTTTTAAAACTAACTAGGACCAATCCTCTAACCCATATGAGTTAGGTTTTAACACAAAACCCAAATACTTAATTCCTTCTTCAATATCAAAAGCATGAATTGGGAAGGAGTTTTCTAGCTGCACTCGAGCCTCCTCACCCATTGCATTAAATCTAATGGAATATTTCCCTCTATTCAACTCCACTCCAGTTGTTGAGAAAAATAGATCCAAGATATCTTTGAGTACCTAAAATACTTTGACATTACCTGCACCAAAGAGCTATACATCATCTACAAGTTTCTCACCTAAGAATTTGTAATCTTCAGGCCTTTAAGGAGACCTTTACAATGAGCCTTTTGGACGATTCTACTTAATTCTTCTGCCACAATTAAAAAGAGAAAAGGGGAGAGGGGGCATCCTTGATGGAGACCTCTTGAAGAGAGAATTTTTTTGGAGGGGGGGACCATTTATCATTACAACGAAGGATGCTGACTCGATGCATCCCATTATCCAATTAACCATTACTAGGTTCATTCTCAACTTTATCTGGGCCAGTCTAAGGAAAGTCCAGTTTACTTTGTCATATGCTTTAGAGAGGTTTATTTTTAACACAAAGCAAGGGATTTTATGCACTTTGATCGAATGCAAAGCCTCTTTATCCAAGGACACATCGTCATGGATTTACCTCTTGTATAAGAAAACAAACTGTTCCTCTGAAATGGTTTTAGTCATAACAGGTTTGAGCCTATTCACGATGGTTTCAGATATTAGCTTGTATATCTAGTTGCAACAAGATAATCACCAAAAGAAATCGACTCCATTTTATTTGGAATGAGGGCCAGGAAAGTTTTATCAGGAGGTGCAAAGACCCTCCCAGAAGCCTAATATTTTTGCACCTCTTTTAACAAATCCCTCTTTAATAAATCATAAGAGCCCAGGAAGAATTCCACTCTCAATCCATCCAGACATGAACTTTTAGAATTCTAAAAAGATGATAAAGTATCAAAGACTTCGAACTCTGTAACCTCCTACACCAGGGTCTTGTTATCCACATTTTATGGATAATTAAGGAGATTATGTCTCGAGGCCCTTAGGTTGCCGATATGGAGTGTCGAGAGACTAGATGGCCAACAATACCCTTTGCCAAGATGGAAAACCCACTCACCGCCACAGATGGTCACAGTTTTGCACATGGCATCCACCACATCAGTTGGCTTCCGGAAGGCAGCGGATCTTGCTCCATGAGGTACAAGTCAGTATTATGGTGTGCATCATTTCAATATTTAAGCCATTTGATTATGTCGTATCTTAAATTGCTCTATATTTCATGATATATGCTTGGACATTATGCCTTTTTCCCTGCTTCACCTTGGTGGTTGACATTGTGCCCTAGTAAGTGGTCTTCCTTGGGAATGGATTTGCTACTAGGAACTCCCTTAATGAGCCATCGTACTGTTTTCGACCATACTTACCACTTTGCATCATTATTCCCCTCCATTTCCTTATCTCTTGGGATTTTTAGGTGTATTTACCCAAGAAGGGGTTGTCCCTCATTCTATGGAAAGAAGGGGATGAAGGTCCAAAGGGGGGTTGATGTTGGGTAAAAGATAAAAGCCTTATATAAACCTTCAAGATGCTTCACCCAGGGATCACCCAAGAAAGCAATAAAATGCTTATATTTGAGTAAAGGGGACCCACAATATATTAAATAATGCTTAAGAGGTTAGTTGAAGGATAGGAGGTCTCATCACGATCCGACCTATCACATCCATGAATATCTAGTGGTGTGACATTACCATCATTTGGTCACCAAACCAGGGTAATGACTCTCAATTGCATGGATGAGAGAAAGGGGTTATAATCAAGAGCCAACCTTCTCATTTCCACTAGGCGTTTGTGGGTGACATTGCCATCATCTGGTCACCACGCTAGAGCAGTGAATTTCAATCTCTCCTTATGCTATATTGAAAGAAAATACAAAGAAATAAAGATAAAAGACAATTTATGGGCTTGGAAAAAGTGCATTGCAGACGAAGGTACCACACACCCTCTACAAAGGCACCCATGAATGAGACATTGTGACCCCTTGTATGTCACGAGCCCTATGCCCATTGAGTCTTGACCCCAACCACTTCATCCACTTTACATGGCTTAGAGAGGGATCTCTTGGAATCTCTCCTTGACCTAGGGCAAGATCTACCTAATAAGACACCTCGTCAACCCTCTCATATTCAAGCTTGACAAGTCGCATAGTGTCTTTGAGCAGTTAATTGTTTGATATAGTGATCTTTGATGTACATGCTTAGAAGGATTATGTATTGATTGGATTCACTTGTCATGATGTTATGACTTGATATCCTTGGAGGGCGTGCTCATTTGTCTTTGGAGGACCATGTTGGTGGACAGTTTTGGTAGAACAAGCCTAGCTTGGGTTTCCATGGGGTACAAGACCACAGTTTGGATGCTAGGGGCCCGCATTCTGTATGAGAGAGATCAAACTTGGAAGGCCTCAAAGATGACTCAGAAGACATAACATAGCCCCCACATGCCAAATGTTTTTCCTAGGAGAGGAAAAATGTCTCTTATAGAGGCATGACTTCACCTAGGGGGGTTAGGGTTTGGTGGTGTGTCTGATGCTTTGGCACTTGGAAGTTTTGGGGAGAATTGGGCTTTGACTTAACATGTGGCTTTGGCAAGCCTAGACACCCTCCTCTTCCACCAACGACTTGCTCCTACCCTCTTTTGAAAAGTTTCTTAGATGAAGTTGGTTTGTCTTATTGAGAGGAGTCTTCCCCTACTAGGGTGTTCCTCTCTCCCATTGCTTTTATTGTTGTTACAAACCTTAACCTACAACCATTAGGGCTGATCTAACCTAGATAAACTACTAGTCATAACTCATAAACAAACCCTAGACTAGCTCCTAAATTTTGCTCACTTACTCTACTAACTAGGGCACACCTTTTGGGCTAGTTCTTGGCACTTTTCCATGGTTGATTTTGCTATTGCATGCCATTGAATGCTACAACCATAAGGCTGCAATTTTCTACAGAAAATACATGTTTACAACAACCATCTTCTCTTGCTTCTTAAGTGCCATTTTTTAGCCTATATCCATTGCTAATATTGATGTTGATTTACTTAAAGAGTTTAGATCTTTGTATGTTGATTTAAATGTTTTATTTGTTGATATAAACTATCATCTACCGCTGCAAATTAGGGACAACAAGCTTAAATTGCTGATCCTACGTGTATTCTCTATATCACCTATTGGATTCTTGACTGTACTAGGAGGTATTAAACCATAAACTTTGAGTATCCAATCATTAATATAATGAGACAATGTGACACGTCGAGGGTTCTTCTTCATCCCTTTACATTTTGAAGAAACCACAAACTATTGGCGTGCCATAAAAGAGATCCAATTCACGATGTAATACCATTGACCTAGGTTGCATGTTGCTGGAAGATGGCATCTTACAATTGGCACGGTAAAGTAGCTATCTATTTTCATTAAACATTTGTCTGTGATATCTTTCTCCTGATAAGAGCTTGCGACAATTTTGGACCAGTAGAATATCTTACGCATCCAAACTCAATCTAGAATCACTATCATACAAAATTCAATGAACAATTATTCAAATGCATGTGCAAAAATGACATAAATTCAATCAGATAAATGAATTATAAATAAAATCTAGACTTACTTCAAACGGTGGGGGAAAAGTTGATAAACTTGCAACCAGATGGAATTAGGTAGAATATAAAGAATTGGCCATTTGATATTATCACCTTTTTTCACTACATTTGAGCCAAAACCATCATCGATACACAAATAAATTCTTAAATGAAAGTTTTGGAAGCATAGAACAATCTAACTTCAAACAAAATTTCAATTGGTTTTTAAAAGTTATCGGTGCTCTTAATTAGTTACAGACGCACCAATGTGTCTTTAAATAAAAAGGCACTAGTGCACTAAATTATGAAAAGCGCCAAAGCGTCACCTCCATTACTGTCTCGGCAAAGAAAAATCTCCACAAAATTTCAGACGCTCGCATTTCTATTATGTCAATAAAGTTGACACCGATGTGTTTGTAGGTTTATAGCGCGTCGTGACACCTAAAATTGTGTAGCGCACTGAATGTATAGTGAAAAAAAAACTAAAATCTTAAATGCATACTTTTCATCAATGCTTTTATACGTACAAAGCGCATCGGTGCTTTAAAGTGCATTGGTGCTATTTAAAGTGCACAAGTTCACTAAACTGTATAATGTACAAAAAAGGTATGTTACAAATAAACAGCGCTCAAAATTATCATCAACACGCCTGACGGGTGGTCAAATTGACATCTTTGTAGCGCCTGTCCAATACCTTTTTTTACATCATTTTCCCATTTCCATTCCATCTTAATACCCCTTTTCATCCATAATGATCCATTTTTAGTTAAGGTATAATTATTCTCTCAACATTCCATTTCAATACTTATTCTTATGCATTTTCAGGATATTATCACCTTTTGTGCTAGCAGTGGTGTACATGAACAAGGTTGTACAAGTACCTTCCCAACACAAGAGTTGCAACTCACAAGTATGAGCTGCTGCAACTCCTTGATTGAGCGAAGTTGCTGCAACTTTGGGTTGTTGACACCGTTTTTGTGATTCTTATCATTGTTGCAACTTTTCACTGCTGCTACTCTCAGTTCTGTGACTCTTGTCGTCCTGCAACTCTCACTACAGGACTGTTGTTGCAACTCACTTTTCTCGTGACTCTCACAATAAGACCGTTGCTGCAACTTTGAAACAGATGTTGCAACTCTGTTCTTGCCATAACATCTCATCATTCAACCGCAAAGTTTTCATCTAGGGATCGTCCAGTCAGTCAAACAACCATGCAAAAACATGACAAGGAAAATTGGGTGCCATAAAGGAATGAACAACTCAACCACCACTTGCCATGGCTAATTTAGTCAACACACACCCTATTTTTTTCCATCTTTTGGAGAAAACAATGTAATGAGATGAGATAGCCCGATTCTCATAGTTGTCCATCGATTTCCTTGATTACTTTAGGAAGGACTTATTATATAAAGATCCTTGCTCTCTCTGATCCAAGGGACAGAGAAAAAGAAGAAGAAATTTTGTAAACATAGTTGTATTGACTTGTACATTTTTGTTTAATATAAGTTCCATTTCGTTCATGTCTAAGTAACGGTGTGTTTAGCATTTAAGTGTCCTACTACATTTGTAGACCAATACCTCGTCTAAGGAGGTAGGACCCCCTCCTTAGCTCGGTATCGTTTGTATATTTTATATTTTATAGAAGTAGTTGTAGCATCTTTTCTATCATTTCATTTATTTCCAACAATTCAGATGAAGACCAATAATTGGGGTCCCGAGAATCCTTGATTTTGATTCTCGGACCTGTGGGTTATTTGGCCCACAAAATGGACAAATATGTCCATGGCAACATCAAAAGTCAACATATCACACTATGTGGATGGTGGCCTTTGTGTTAACCCCCTAAGCACATTCAATATGAGTCGTTGATATTCTCTATGGATGGACGGTTGGATCTAACTGTGTCGCATAATCATTCAACTTCAGATCACAATAGATCTTTGTTGATCATTTTGATGATCGACGATGGATCTCCAGTTCCGCTACACTCCTCTAATGGTCCTTGATCTATGTTCTTCGACGGATGACTCCCACATATAGTGGTCCCAGAACGTCAGGACTTCACACCCTTCTACAACCCAAAACTCCCTAAGGTAGTGAGACGCGCAATGTTCTGTACCATTGATCACGCTCGTGATCAACAATGATGATCTCTTCTTCTATTATATCACTCAACAATAGATCATTGTCGATTCATTAGAGTCACATATATGATCTGGACCGTTGATATCACCTTTGAATCTCACGATGTGGCCACCATGGAAACCCGATTACTCCAGAACCCTCTCACCACGTTTCATCTCCAAAGTGGTGCTATGATGTCAACCTGACATATCTCATCGTTGGGACATCATAAATTTTCTTCCCTCCAACACCTTAGAACCTTTTATGGTCACGATCCGCTGTGACGATAACCGTTTATCTCCCGTGTCAAATATTAATCGTCGCCGTCCAATCCTCAACACTATTGTAAAGGTTTTATCATGTGGGCCATGCCAAAATGGTGTGTGGAAGCCCACCAAAAAACTTATGGATTCCAAGTGTATCAGACCACTGGACTGCTGGACTTTGGACCATTTTAAGGACCAGGAAAAAAGAAAAATGTCGATGCGGCGATGGACGAGATGATGAGGGATGTTGATATGATGGTTTAGTCTCCATTGTCCGATCTCCGCTAATGAACAAATGCGATCTGTCATCTCCATCGATGAAAGACCCGATCTCCTTCTCAACACAATTTTGTTTATCAATGGATCGTTGTCGATCCTTTCAGTGATCGATGGTCGATCGCCATTCGACCTGCAACAAACCTTCGACCTGCAACTATTACTCTCACACACATATTCAATTAGATTCATGGATTCATCATGATTTGTACACATAAATTTACACATAGAGAACATAAAACAATTGAACATCGGGATACACACTTGATACTCAATCTCTATTAATCGAGCTCGAATACAATACAAAGGCCTTGCTGGGCCTGGCCTGATATTGCATCTTGTCGGCCTCTCCCTCACAATGCTTGCAGGCTTACACTTAAACAAGAAAATTCAATATTGTGGATCATTTCAAATCCACAATTCCCTCCTAGAATCGTTAACTAGATGCTCAAAAGAGAAAATTACATAACAATCACAACAAACTCAATCAAATACGAGAAAATATCGTCCTCTTAGCCACGCTGCGCCTTCTAGAAGGTTCACAAATTTTTCACTTTGACTTGGGGTGGTTTTTCTCCTGCATCAAACTCCTAGGGTTAAAAAAATATCCATGATCTCCTGATCATGTGTTTATGTTGCTACTTCCATCTTCACTCTCTGCTCTTCCTTTTCCTCATGCATTACTGAGCTTCTCCATTGTTCAGTCAGTGAACTGCAACAAAGCCTCCGTAGTAACAAGTCTATTTCACCCTGCTACACAATACCCCACGAAGCTTCTCTCCTAAGCTGGGTCTTTTGGTATTCTCCTGGTTCTATCCTCTGGAACCTTTTGAGCACTCTTTTCTCTAGGCTGCTGCAAATATACTCACTCTCTCGCAGAGACATCTTTCCTTGCGCTTTGATACCACTTGATGAACACTGATAATTAGGGTCTCGAGAATAATTGATTTCAATCCTCGGACCTATCGATTCTTTGGCCCATGAAATGGACTGAAATGTCAATGGAAGCATCAAAACTCAAAATATCACTCTATGTAGATGGTGGCCTTTGCGTTAACCCCCCAAGCACATTCAATATGCGTGTTCAATCTTAGTTGTCGATCTTCTCTATGGATGGACGGTTGAATCTAATCGTGTCATGGAATCATTCAACTTCATAGCACAATAGATCTTCGTTGATCATTTTGATGATCAATGGTGAATCTCTAGTTATGTTGCTCTCCTCTAATGGCCATCGATCTATGTTCTTCGACATACGAATGCCATGCATAGCGGTCCTGGGACGTCGAGACTTCAGACCCATCTACAACCCAAAACTTCTGAAGGTCGTGAGACACAATGATATGGACCGTTGATCCCGCTGGTGATCAAAGGTCATGATCTCTTCTTCTATGACATTATTCAACCATAGTTCATGGATGATTCAATAGAGTCACAGATCTGATCTGGACAGTTCATGCCACCTTTAAAGCTTACGACGTGGCCACCACAAAAACCTAAGTACTCCGGAACCCTCTCGCCACGTGTCGTCTCTGGAGTGGGGCTTTGATGTTATCCCAACATATATTGTCGTTGGGACATGTTGGCAGCAATGATATAATTTCTATTGTTTGTAAGATGCCTACACAGGGTCTCTAAATTTTCATTACTCGTCATGAGCATTATCACTAAACGACACTTGTCACTTTTCGCTTTTTACATATCTTCTTTTTGATTTTTGTTTTCATGATTGTAAGCATGAAAACTCGCGGCTGGAATTGACATTTTTGTTTTGATTTTTGATTAAAGGAAAACTGCTCATGTGGTTTATTATAGAACTGTCATATCTTTGCTATGACCATGTTGTCCTCCTTGTTTATGACCCTTTTGGTTCTAAGCATGCCTTGGTTGCATAAGCGCAAGACCTCCATTCATTAATATTCAATTTTTTTATATTGATATTGATGGATTTTTTATTCATGAAACTTTGAATTATTCAATTTTTATTCGATGCACTTACCTTTGTAATTAATCTATGAATGCATGTACTATGGTTTTCAAAGTGATCTGATCCTAATTCGTACCCAATGCCAAGGTGGCATAATTAGTAAAACATGCCATTACTCTTCTGCATGGTCTCGGGCTTCATGAAGTCACTCACACACCTTGTGATTAACGCCTCTACTCACCGTTTATATTGTCACAGCATTGTTTTGATGAGGCTCGGGGCTATGGGTCTGTGGCTTTTTACCAAACCCTACCTGTGAGTTCTGTGTTGATTCCCTTCCATTCGGCATGGCTCTAGTGGTAAGGGTCGAGCCGAATGGCACCCAAACCCTACTATCATATGATAACACCAGGGAGGATTTAGAAAGGAGCGGTTGGCATTTATTCATCGAAAAATTTAAGGGTTTCAATCTTTGAGTCGCCCAAGAGTTTTCCTTGACTTTTGATGGCTGTAGGACAAAGATAGGTGACGTGCAATTGGAGGTAACAGAAGAGTTCTTTAGCCAAGCCATGGGTTTGCCAGCAGTTGGGCATAAATGGTTCAAGAATGCGAAAGTTGAGGAGGTCCCTTGGACTTTGATGTTCACCTCACGAAAAATAACCAGTTGCGATCGAGGTATGCCAGTTTCATCCTTAAAACCTAGGTGGCATGATCTACCAGCTATTGTGAAACAATTCATTACGTGTGAAGGAAGATTCGAATTAGTTTTCCTTTATCATCTTCGCTTGCTTATGATTTGCATTGGTTTTTCGTTGAATATGCCCTACTTTCTGCTCATAAGTTTGTATAAGATGGGTAAACGGTTTAGGAAACAGAGGTCAGATTCAAGTTTATTTCACCATGTCAGATTCAAGTTTATTTCACCATGGGCTCATTAAAATTATCCTTGTGCACCAGTTACAGTCCCAAAACGACTGTTGGGATTCTTTTATCATACGAAATGGTTTTGGTGACAATGAGTTGGGACAGGTCGATAAGCCGGTTATCGTGGAAACCCTTGTGAACCCTACGACCTCTTCCCCATCACTCCAGACCTGTGATTTTGCCCCTAATAACGAACCCTCAAGCTACCCTAATGTTATCCAACAGGACAATCGACCGGTCTCAGACCCAAAGAGTTGCACTAAAACTGTTATGAAACCTACAGGGAAGAAGCACAAGGGCAGCGTCGATGTTAACTTCAAGAATAAAAGGGCTGGTCATTTGATTTCATGAAGTGTTTGAAATAAAATCAAACCCTGTGCAGACACAAACAACACGATTGAAGTAAGCGAAGATTCAGACTCGAAAATAGAAAAATTCCTGGCTGAAGAGGACCCCATGTCATACGGATTTTACCCTGACAGACCCTACAACTATGTTAACAACTTGCCTCCTTGTCTAAAAGATGACCCAGAATTTCCTGGCATTCAACTCTGTGATAAGCCTACCATTCACATGGAGAATTCACCGACCCATAATGTTGTTCATGCACACTCTTTACAGTCGCAATGTGAGGTATGTCGATCTTGGATCGACAGGTACTATACCGATGTTCCATTGCTACAGTAACGACTTAAGTATTTAAAAGACCAAGTGGATATGTTGACAAACGAGAACAACAGACTCGAATCCATAACCCAAGCAAAGGAGAAACGCCTAAAAACTACAGGATGTGTCATTTTCAAAAATGTAGAAGCGACTACAGCTGTCATAAATTCCAAGGTTTCTTGACATGATTCGGTTTGTGATTTGAGGTATGAATTAGTTAGCATAATCATTTGTTGTTTTTAAAGTAGGATATTTGATTTGATTAGATAAACTGTTTTATTATTAGAATTAGTTTCTTTTATTTTTATAGAATAAGATTGCATGTGCTATTATAACTAGCTACAAAATCGTAAGATTCTGTAGCCAGTTGAGGAAATTCGAATTGTTTGATTTGATGATTGAAGACATATCTGAAATCTTCTTATTTTCATTTATTTTCAGGAAGATCAAGGAGTCCATGATTTCTAAGATGATAGGAGACGCTTCTGAAGATCTCCCAGCCATATCTGTTATCCATTTTGATAGACA
>JASDQU010710229.1:0-21757 GCA_032191745.1 Picea mariana
TTGACCAAAGAAGAGAGATTAGTTAATAAGTTTTTAATCTCTCTATTAAGTTGTAGTAATACAAATTAAAACACCCTGAGTGTTGGAAAGTATGTGTAAGTTAGAGTTGGGAAATATTTCCTAAGGTAAAAACTATTGAGGTTCCAATACTAATAGGATATATTGGTTGGAAATGTGGAGTGGTCAAATTGGAATTGGCTAACAAGTGCTTAGAAAAGTAAGCAACAATGCACAGAGTGAGAGTATTGAATGTGCAAGAATTTACTGGTATTTTAGGACAACTAAATATAGTGAAGGAAGATGGAAAATGCTACAAGAATTTATAGGTTTTTGATGACATGGTTGTAGTAGAAAACCATGAACATGGACAAGAAGGAAGCCATGATAATGGGATTGAATTGCTTAACTCCTCTATTACTATATTGATATAATTCTTAATATTGATAAATATGATATATTTAATAGTTTTAAAGCATAGGAGTGATGGAAATGAAACAAACTAAATAGCTAAAATGCATATGCACCAATAGGCATACTAAGAGGTGATATAGAGTGCATATAGGATATATTAAACATAGATAATATTCTTATAGAGTAAGAGTAGTCTCTTGATATATATACCATAAAGTTGTTTTGAGGGTTAAACATGGTCAATGATGGGTTATGTAACCAAGAGAAGGTTGATAGCATGGTTTAAATTCAATCTCTATATGTTTGTGTGATTTAAATTCACTACCTCTTCCATATCTTTTGTAGCAACAAATTCCATATCCTCTTCTTTTACTAATTATTTTGTTTCTTTTTGAAAGTAAATTTTGTCAATCAACCATTTATAAATCTGCCCATTCACAAAAATAGAAAACAAAAGTTGACCCAACAATGAAAGGAAATCAACTAGTAATGGAAAATTTCCTAGGCAAGTGAATAGAGCTACTGGAGAAAATAATTAAAATCTTAAGGGGATCTAAATTCACCCAGGTAGTGGTTGAAACATCCATGGGGATGTAAATTCACCCAGGTAGTGGTTGAAACATCCATGGGGATGTAAATTCATCCAAGAAGTAAATAAAACATCCATATTGACGTAAATTGATGTAAGCAATGAATAAAATGCCAAGGGATATGTAAATTTGTTTAGGTAAGTATAGAATTGAATGTAAGGCTCCAGTAAGGCTCCATTGAAAAGTAAAAATGTCCAACAAGAAATAAAATGTTGTGGATGGCCTGTGGGAAAAGGAAAAATGGCTATCAATTATACCAATTCGACTTAGGGAGTGAGACAAACAAACATTCTCTTAAACCAATAGAGAAAGGTGCCTACATTATGTTTAGAAGACTGAGGTTGTTGTATATTTCATGAAAACATCCATAGCCCAGAGCACTCAAGAACATAATAAACTAATGAACACACACGAGAGCTATGAACTTGAAAAAATTACACACATATTTCCACATTAATGGTAATTTTATTAAGTTTAGGAGATAAATATATAGGATCAAGATTTAAATAGATGTGTATTGTTAGTCATAGACAATTAAAAAAAAACTGCATATGGCCATGGCTTAGTGTGTTGGAAACATGCCAATGAATTTCCTCATGCGGTCACATGCAGATGCACATGCACATGCATGCAATCTACTTATGAATTGTTCATGTAACTATGTGATATATTCATGATCAGTCTGTGTAACTGAGTGATAGATGTTATATATACGAGCATACCCATAGAGGTGGAGGACAATGCGAGTGAAAGAGAGTACATTGTGTGAGGAGAGGATGGTTGTATTCCTATGAAGGCTATTTTAATTCTCCCTTGAATAAGAAGAATATTGATAATCACTGCCCATGGTTTTTTCCCGATTTGGGTTTCCACATAAATCACTATGTTAAGTGTACGATTGTTAGGCTTGGTTTTATGCATGTTTGATATTGGTTAGTTTATGCTCCGTTATAGATGCTATGTTTTGCTTCCGCTGCCTAACAAGTGGTATCAGAGCTCAGAGTTGAAGGAGTGAAGAGAGAAGGAGAAAATAATCTGGTCATTGGATCAAAGAGTTGATCTAAGTGAAGTGGATGTGGAAAGTCGAGGATAGGTTTTATTACATCGTCGCAGGTCGTCCCTATGGCACAGTGCAACAATAGCACACAAACTTACGGAATTTTCAAAAATTGTGGAATTGTCACAGGTTGTACACAACACACAGTGCGACGTCGTCACAAGCAGAACACAAGACTCAATGCGACATCGTCGCAGGTCCCGGTTTAACAAGGTGCGATGATTTGGGTGCAAAATATTGTAGGATTTCCACTAACAAAGTTCAATGATTTCCTAATTATCGCGGTTGATACTCATACAGGGTGCGATGGTGAAAAATTAAAGGAAAAATTCGATAGTTTAATAAAGGTCGTGAGTGGATGTTTTAATATGGAAAAAATGTGAGGTGGATATTAATTTAATATGGAAAAAAGGTGAGGTGGATTATTTTTACCATGCCCATGGTATAATATACCTTTATTGAATGAGTATGAGTCGAGGATGTTTTGATAAAAAATGAGGTGAAAGGGTGGTTTAATAAAAGGTGTTTTAAGCTTTTTTTTAAACCTTTTAATCAAAGTTTATATTTTGGGGTTCAACCTTGAAACACCATTATTCCTCCATATTAAGAAGACTTGGTATTATATAAGCAGTGGTTTCTAGAGTTTTCTCTGCTAATGGAAAAAGTGCAAAGCTCCAAGTTTGAAGTGGAAAAGTTTAGTGGTAAGAATAGCTTTGCGCTATGGAAGCTCAAGATGCGAGATCTACTTGTGCAACAAGGATTGCAAAAGGCATTGGCTAGAAAGTCGAAGAAATCGACAAGTATGACAAACGAGGATTGGGAGGATCTGGATGCAGGAGCCCTCAGTACTATTCATTTGTGTCTAGCAGATGAGGTGTTGTTTAACATCACTAAAGAAGAGACAACAACAGGTTTGTGGACCAAACTAGAGAGTTTTTATATGAAAAAGAACTTGTCAAACATAATCTTCTTGAAGAGGTAGTTGTATAGCTTGCAGATGAAAGAAGGTACACAATTTATTGATCACTTGAATGGCTTCAATACTATGATTTGTCAATTAACTAATATGGAAGTAAAGTTCAAAGATGAGGACAAGGTGATTACAGTACTGTGTTCATTTCCTGAGGCTTGGGATCATCTGGTCACAACCATGTTGTTTAACACAACATGTTCCATTGCTTGTGACATTATTGTGGCAACTTTGTTGTCTGAGGAAATAAGGAAAACATCCGGTAAAGAAACCTCAACAATAGAAGCAATGGTGGTTAGAGGTCAATCTACAGAGGGAGGGAAAGTTCAGAAAGGTACAACCAAGTCCAATTCAAAAGACAGTAATGGTAAGGCAAAATGTTGGTTTTGTGGCAAATCTGGGCATCTCAAGAAGGATTGTTGGAAAAGACAACAAGCATCCAAAGAGGACTCCACAATAGAAGCAATTTCAGCTACAGGTATGGTTGATGAATTTTTTTCTTTCTATTGTGTCTCACCACCTGTGTTCACATAGAAGGTGCAGGGAGGTGATGGTTGAGTCACCGTGAAATAAAAATAATAAAAATAAATAAAAAATTGTATTTACTTTGGAGTTGTAGAAATTATTGATTGCATGTAAATGGGCATATGTCTGTAAAACCTAGATAGGCATGCGTACCCCTGGTTTATCAGGTCACCTATGAAAATTATAGACATAGATTTAGGTAGATTGAATATGTGGGGGGGAATGTATGTTGGGTTATCCTTAACTCAGTGAAAGAGTTAATGAGTTAAATCTGTTTTTAGGTCAAAGCAGGTGGCTTTTCGAGTACATGTTTTTTGGGTATCATGTGGTATTGTGTCCATGAATTGCATGTAATGAAGCCTATAAAAGGCTTGGTGAACTCCACTGTAAATGGGGTTGGAGGTAAGTGGTGAAATTTGTTTGAATGCAAAGTTTGAGGTGGAGCAGTGTGTCCAGTTTAGAAAGGTGGGTCTGTATAAAGGTTGATGTGTTGGCAGGTCAATTAGGTGTTTGAGAATATATGTTGAAGGTAATTTCATATCCATGGAACTTGGAAAGTATTGTAGGGAAGTTGGGATCAAATATGCATGTTTAGTAATGCCAAGTTGCAAAAATATTTGTGGACAAAAGTGGTTGTGTTATATGGTAACTCGGTCACCATCGGTTGCAAAAGACAAGAAGATTCAGGAAGAGGTATGAACGGGTTATTTGGTAGTTACTCAAATGTGAAATTATTCGATTGTGATGCTTATGGTTTTTTATCATCTTTCGAAGTAGGACCCAGATCAAAAAGGTAGATATTTGATATGGTGGTGATGTTAAGGGGTGCAGACGGTGGGATCCTACCACCCAAAAAATCATCATGGACAGAGATGCACTGTTTGATGAATCCCCTTTTATCAGGGGATGTATATGGAACAACCATAACGGTTAGTTTAGAATCATAAAAAGAGATTTGTTTGCAAACTCAAAAATCATTGTATGGCCTAAAGCATGCTAGGAAAATGGTACAAGATGTTTGATTCCTTCATGGTGAGCCAAATTTTACAGGAAGTGAGTATAACCATTATGTTTATGGTATATTCATTATCTTTGTGTTATATGTTCTACTTATTGCAAGAACAAGCCTGGTTGAGATCAACAGGTTGGCTCAGTTGGTTAGTACATTTGTTATGAAGGATCTGGGAGCATCAAAATAAATCTTAGGCATGGAAATACAGAGAGATAGGAAATATGGTAAACTTGGTTATCAAAGCATAAGTATGTGGTGAATATACTCAAGAAATTCAGAATGAATAATGTGAAACCGATAAAATCCCTTTTGCTTTCCATTGAAAATTTTCTTCATGTTTATGTCCTAATTGATGAAGAAGAAAATGGTTATATGTCTCAAGTATTATATGCTAGTAGGAAGTTTGATGATTGTGATGGAGAAAAGGTCAACATTTCACATGCAGTTGGTGGTTTCAGTAGACACATGGAAAAACCAGGTCAAGAGCATGGAAATGGATGCTTCAAACATAGAAGCACAAGTATCACCTACAGTGGTTGCAGTGATTTGATCCGTGGTTATGATTCATGAGATTTGGACAAGTGCATCGGTCTATTAGAAAGGTTACTAATGGAGACAAAATGGTCCATGTTAGAGTGAATCATGTAGGCATGTTCACATAACGGTATTGTTAGAGAAGTTGTGGAGATGTGATGGTGTTTGGATTCTCTTACAAAAAAGGTGATGGATGAATTAATTAAGGGCATGATATATCAGGTAAATTGTTGTCAAGGTGGATATTGTAGGAAACGTGCCAACAAATTTCCTCATGTGGTCACATGCAAATGCACATGCATGCAATCTACTTATGAACTATTCGTGTAACTATGTGATCTATTCATGATCAGTCTATGTAACTGAGTGATAGATGTTATATATATGAGCATACCCATAGAGGTGGAGGACAATGTGAGTGAAAGCGAGTACATTGTGTGAGGGGAGGATGGTTGTATAGGCTCTTGTAATTCTCCCTTGAATAAGAAGAAGACTGATAATCATTGCCCATGATTTTTTCCCGATTTAGGTTTCCACATAAATCACTATGTCAAGTGTATGATTGTTGGGATTGGTTTTATGCATGTTTGATCTTGGTTAGTTTATGCTCTGTTATAGATGTTATGTTTTTCTTCCACTTCCTAACATAGTGGCACCTTAACTCATCATGGATAGGCTTGTTGACTCCTTCCTCCACCAATATTCAAGCAGGTTTCCCTCTTCGAGATCTCTTTTCTATTATTTTCCTCCCCAAGTTCTCCTTTCATCTCCCTTGTTCATTTCCTCACTACAACCTTGATTTATTTCATGGGCTACCTTTGGAAGGCCAACCATCACAATGGTTCATTTCCATTTCCAATTTCACCAAAGAAATACAAAAAAAGGTAAATAAACTAGGTGCTTATTACAAAGTTTGGTGAGAACCCAATTTGGATCATTGGTACCCACTATCCTCTTTATAATCCTTTTTAAATCCATTCATCACTAAAGAACATGGGCCCTTCCATGGAAACTGTAATCCACAATCACTATAAAACCTTTATTCCTATCATGCACTATGCACTCACTCTATCCCTTGTGCACTTGCTAGTATATGGTGGTTTAACTAAATCAATCAAACTTGATGTGATGATGTTGTTTCAATTGTTTCATAAATTAAAAAAATTGGCACAAGTTTGATTTTCTTTTGAACTAAAATGAATGAAATGGGTTTTACCTAGTTAATTGCTTACTCAATGGGTGGTGAAACTAATAGCCCCACACTTGAATCTAGTGGGATTATATATTTTTTGGAGTCAATTATATCCATGCTTGGAATTGCAAATTAATCAATCAATTATTGCTTGATTCAACATGAAAAACAGATAATACACTACATTAGAGACTACTACTGGTGAAGACATGTCTACTACTTTTGACCTTTCCTTTCCTACTACTCCAACTATGGAATCTATTGAATCTCCTTTCGCACAATCAACAAGAGAATCTACATCTCCATCTCGACAAATGCACCCATAATTTCATCCAATGGTAGAGACAAGAGCCACCTAGGTGGAAAGTATAGTAACAAAGCTAGATAGAGACTACAATGAAAGTATCTAATCCCGCAATATCCAGGATTTGATTTTGGTAGCTTGTTCAAGAGCTTGTAATAGACATAGCTTCCCTTCTATTAGTTCCAAATCCGTCCAAGGTAGAGTCCAAAATTCTACGGAAGCATGGGGTAGGAACTTTCAATAGAGAAGCTTGTATGATTGGAAGTGTTGCATCTCTTTCGTCTCCTAAATGAGAAAAATCAAGATGTTTACAAGCCCAGTTGGGTTAGCTAGGTAGGAAAGCAGTGAATGCAAGAGTTAGAAACATCAAGCAGAAGAAATAAACAAAGAACTAATGTTAATAACAATAAAATAAATTAAACTAGAGTGCATAAGAGAAATAGAACAAAAAATTAAACAACAAACATGTCACCAATGGATAAGTTATATTAGTGGGAAAACACCAAAGATAAAGGGAGACTTATGGGTCCCCTCTTCCTCCAAGGGAGGGCTCTTGAACCCCCAATGATTGATCTCTTCTTACAAGTAACAAACTAGAAGGAAATGGTGAAGAAAATCCAAGGCACATTCACTCAAGAGGTGATATGAATGGCCAAATGAAATGGTGCTTGTATGCTCTTGATGAGAAAAGAGGATTCCCCAAGAGAATATAGGAAGCATAAAAATACCAATGAATTCCTTGAAAATATAGTGCACCCATGGCCTCCTTTTATAGAAAATCTTTGAGGCATTATTCAACCAGTCCTTAGTGTGAACAAGGGGCTCTTTAGGGCACCCTTAGGTCTTTGACCAACCCCCCACTTGGATTCAGCTCGGATTTAGGTGTCAAATCGACTTGGGAGATGAACCAGAAGTGGGTGGAAGGCTGACCAAAATCATAAATGCGTAATTATGAGGTGTGCACGGATTTTTGCATCCACGGTCACACATCGGGCGCATATGCGTTTTTTCAGTGTTATTCGACTGTCGCACGTGCGCGTGCTGCATTTGTATCTTTTACGCATGCTGATTTTTTAAATAGTTGTAAAGTTTTGTGCCCTTTGGAAATGCATTATTGAAGTTGTGGGTGAACTAATGGGTGTTTGAAAATGATGGATGCCTATAACCATTTTCAGACAAAATTCCAGTGATAACAGATGCCCCCTGATATGTGAGTTTAGGAGCATATGTATAGCCGAAATACATCAATGTTTCTTCTACTGAGCATACTTGTGTAAGAAAGAGTGTTTGAGGGGAGTTGCAAGAGAGACCCATTGGAGGGAGAGGGGAACCTGTAGGACCCAAACCTTTTGCAAGGTGTGGAAAAACAAAACAGTGTACAGATGAAGCAGGCATGCCCCATGCTCGTGTCATGTAACTCAAAAAGTGTAATACAGTAACTGAAGTTGTGTGCTGATGTAGATTATTACAGCACCCTCCAGGGTGGTTTGATAATGACAGAGGACAATTCTAATGGTGAATAAACTCTGAAAAAAGGTAAGGACACTTGTGAGAAGTGTCAATGATACACAGGCATTGATAGCCTATCAAATTTCATAGGTCTTTGGCATATATGAAAACAACTGCAATAGTCGCAAAGTAAGGCCCACCGTAGCATGAGATGGTGTTGAAGTCGAATTCTATGGGGGCAATGAAAACAGAGAATAATGATGGTTCTCTCTGTGTCATCTGAGACTCCTCATTGAAAAGTAATGAGAGCCAAGATACTGTCTCCCTTCTGGAAACTGTGTTGACATTGACGGAAAAGGGGGACCCGACTTCAAGAAGCAAAGGGCTTTATGAAATCCACTGGATGAGATCAGGAACTAATGAGGTACATGGGCAAGGTTAAGAGGCAGTGAGACTCAAGACTACCCTTGGTTGGGGATATATATGAAGTATGAGTGGCAGCAACCGTAAAACTGGTTCTAGTGTCAGGGGGGTGACTAGACGTGCGTTAAGGTGGGTTAGAGGTGGGACAAAGTGGACAAACTCAGAGATTAGTGGTACATGAACTGTGGGATACTCGCGGTTTATGGACAATGTCAACAGGAGTAGAATATAATGAATGCCCCAACCAAGGGCGATATGGGTTGTTCTTGTCAGAAAAAAGAAGTTCGCCAAAGGTGACAACAAAAAGATATGGAAAGGCTAAAAACCAAGGCTTTGTACATTTATCGAATGAACAAAGAATAAGTTGGGAGAAGTGTATAGATACAGAAATGGGTGCCTCTACACAACATGGCTTGGCCTATGAGGGTGCAAGTTGCTTGGAAAATAGGTGGAGGGTGGGGGCCCCATAGGTGGGTTTATGTATTGGGTAAAATGAATGGAGGACAATTTGTGAATGGGAAAACTGATGGTGGATGAGATGGAAGGCTAATGATATTGTGGAGGTGGAGTCAAAATGTGAATCATGACGATATCACTCAGGAGTCCATTGATGGGGAAGCTAGCAAAATGAGGAGAAGGAGCATGTGACTAATTCTTGGAAATGCAAAGACTATGATGAATCTCAACCCTAGGGGGTGAAAGCAACATGAGTGTCAAAGTGTTAAGGGGGTTTATAAATGGGACAAATCATGTGGGGAAGAGTGCCTCGGGGTGATAGTACTAAAACGCAGTGGATGTGTGAGTACTCAGAGCCGAATGGGGTGATCTTAGCGGCAAATATAGGAGGGTGTGACTGGGAGAGGCAAATGATATTCAGAGGGAATCATTACATGTCAGTAGAGATCTTATACCTGAAAGGGTCATGTTGATTTGTGGTGACCAAGTACCTGCACACATGAAAACCAAACACCCGATGTGAACAATATCTGAAGAGAAAGAACATATAATGGTTATTTGATAATTTTGAATATAGGCATGCATACCTAGGCGTGATGTGAGAAAAATTCTCCCCAGGGGCCGAGGATGGATGGTAGCCTGGGGAATGTAACTTTGTAGGTGGCAGGATCTTGGTCCTGTGGATGAAGATGGATCGGAAAACAAACACTCGGAGCTCCCGGAATTGAGTATGGAAGTTTGGCAAAAGGGACTATATATAGTTGTAGGGCCCACATTACCAACTCATTTGTACCTTCTGCCAGAGTGATTGGATGAGATATTTGAGGAGATATTTGGAGATTCCAGGACATCAAGCCAACCGATTCAGTATCAGCGAGTGCCTGGTTAGTGGTCATATCCTCCTGCACAGTAGCTAGGGGTTATTTTTTGGGTGGGGCTTGTACGAGTGGCCATACAAGGGGATTTTGTGAGGGTGGGACCCCCAGTGCGCGGGCGATTGAATGTTTCGTGTGCATAAGTGCGCGACTGTAATTTGGAGAGCCATGCATGGGGGCACCCAAATGGGGAAAATAGGTGCACATGGGATGCCCTCTTGTGAAAAGCACAATAGTGCATCCATCCACGGTTGTGTTCCCGACAGTTGCGCATGTGTGTGCAAATGTGGGTCGAACAGGCGCGCTAGGGTGCGCGCTTGTTGATGTGACAGGGGCACATGGGTGGGCCCCTTTATTTCCAATAGTCATGCATGGGTGCGCCCTTGTATTTCTAATAGTCGTGCATGAGTGCACAACTGTGGGGTGAACAAGCACACATATGTGCACACCTATGGGGAAAAAAGCCGCGCCTTTGAGGCAAAGATGTAGGATCTGAAAACTAATCATTTTGGGAAATTTTGATGTTTTTACGAGTTGTGATGGCTAATGAAATATTTCATGTGTGGACGCAAGAGACCAGTTTGACGATGTCGATCCAATGGAGGGAGAGGGACTAGGCACGCCTAAGAGAGGTGGTGAGAAATGAGGATATGACTATGCGTGGTGCTTTTGTGTCCTTTGGGCTACTAAAGTTTTTTGAGTGCTCACTAGTGAGGGCATAGGAGCAATTGTTGCAGTTCTTGATTTTGATGTGGAGTCTGGAGCTATAGTGTTTCATTGTTCACAGTGAGAACCTCGCATTCTCTATTGTAGAGGATGTATAATTTTTTATTGGGCTCCCTTTTCAGGGGACCCTACTACCTGTCGAGCCCGTGGTACCTAGGGATGGGCAGTTGGTTGTCCTTCCCCAGACATATTGTTTAGGAGAGGACTACATGTCCAGCTCTGTGGTGAGGATTGGGGCAATGGATGCCCTAGTGCATCGATGTGTTTCATTGATGATTGTGAGAGTGTATGGATCACTTGCGACTCAGCGAATCAGTGGGGGTCAGTTGAGGATTATGCAGAGGGCACTGGGGGGTGAGAATTTTTCCCGGGGCTTAATCTCGCATGCCAAGATGATGGGGCAGCTCGATAGGTGTCGAGCTGCTGACTCGGGGGATTTTTCCTTTGGGTCCATCTTGGTAGCATGGTTTTTGGAGAGGGTTCCCATGTTGCACCCGAGATTTTGATTAGATGCCCCAGGTATATGAGAGCCATGACTAAGGCGATGGGCGACGATTCTGGTTCACTATGGTGGAGGGGAGGGTGGCCATTATTTCATGGATGAGGCTGCACAGGTTGGTGTCAGATACCACAGATTATAATCTGATATTCGTATTTTGGGGTGGAATTTTGGGATGATCCCGATATGGTGCTAACCCCTGGAGAAGCATTTGACCGCAAAGGTATGATGTTACATTTGATGTTTTGATCTTTAGATAGTATAGAATCTTCTTTATGTATAGATGGATGTTGATTCTATCACTTGTTTGTTGTGTGTGCAGATGTGGGACCTCGCGAATGCGAGGTTGAGTTGGTTAGAGCATTGACTCATTAGGGGCCAGTGAGACCACCGCAGGGAGAGCTACGGGCAGGGGAGAGACGATGGCAGAATGAGGTTGGTGTGGGGCCTATCGATGGTGAGAGAGCATACAGGAGGCGTTGCTATGATGATCTAGGTGCAGGTCCATCACATGCTTCGCTGACAGGGGCTGACAGAGAGTTCGAGGCGTTTCACCGCTGGTTGGGGACGGTGTTGTAGGGAGTGCACGAGGGTTTTTGGACTCGTATCCAGGACGAGGGGTTCCTAGAGCAGTGGAACTGTTGAGAATATAGTGGATCTAGGGGATTAATATTGGTGACTGTCATCATGTGGTTATCTTCTGGTGAAGAAGTAGGGGGAACGACGCAAGAGGTTTGCAAGGATTCGCTTGACATAAACCAAATATCAAGCTATTGTGGGTTGAAAATGGCAGTCGGGCGTAAACTTTATGTGGGGAAATGAACTGGAGAATTGGGGGGATTTGGGGGAAAATCCTCCTCTAGGATATCTATGAACCATGGAGGGGTGGGAAGTCCCTCAGGCTCGGGGGAGAATATATAAACAACATCAGGTGATGGAGTAGGGATAATCATTGGTTCCGCTGGCAGTGGGGGGGGTGTAGGATTTTGAATAAGGGCCATTTGGTGATGCCTATATTCAATTATCATAGGACATTGATATGTGAAATGATCAAGTGATTCACACAGAGAGAAAGGACATCTCATACGTTCATTGATTGAGGTCGTGACATAGTGGATGTCAGTGACATGTGGTTGAGATGACGTGGATGGAAGGGGTTCTTGATGAAAGCTCTAGTAGACTACTATTAGCGTCTGTCAAAATTGAGGTAATGTTGGGCAATGGTGGGTGCAATGGCCATACTATGAACAAATGGCACATGCAAATTTGGTTCACAGCCCTTTTCTACCTATGTTAGGGGATGGAGTGGTAGCATTGGAGGAAGTGACAAGTGGTGTCGTTGTTGAGGGATTTGAATTAAATTGTGACGGGCATTTATTGGTGGGGTGTCTGTCTTTCTCGCATAGGGAACAAGGTGGTTGGACTCGAGGTGGAAGTGGAGCGGCGAGCTCTTTCTTCTTCCGTCTGCCTCCATCTGTAACAGTGGTGTTAGTGACTAGGGGTGTGGGTGGTGTGGTGGGAGTAAGTATGGGAATCTGCATTTGGATTCCTTATGTTTGGGGAGGGAGGGATGGTTCAGGGACCATCATGGGTGGATGTAGATACCATACTAGAATTTCCAACACCATATTTGGAAGGGTAAGCGTTGTGGCTACTTGGAAAGCTTGTACGCCCGGTGGGGGGTAAAAGAAGGGGATTTGAGTAATGGCTTGGGGGACTGACTCCCAAAGTAGAATGTGGCCCTGGGGGAGGGTGTAATCAAGAACAGGGAGAGCTGGAGGGTTCTCAATGGATTCCTGAGGAAGGAACTCTATGACTAGTGGGACATCAGATAGTAAGGAAGCCTCTGTGGCAGGAAGGGTATCTCTAGTTTCTGGTCCATTGGATGAGATGACACAGACTTGTGCTGAGGGATGTATGAGCGACGGTGCTCCATGGTATGTCCCTAGCAAGGATGGGTCTTTGAAAATTTTGGGGCCCATCTCGATGAGTGGGTAGGCATTGGGATTATAGTGTACGAAAGGTAGGATGTTATCGATGTTGGAGGAAGGGTTGGGCTCGTAATGTGACACTTGGTCGATGGTGATGATATTGTCATTGTGGGGGAACATCATTGTGTGAAACATGAAAGAGGCCACAGCCTTCATTTCATACATGTAGCTAAGCCCAAAAAAAATGTTATAATCAAGCGCAGAGTCGATAACTTCAATGTCAATGAGGATAGTCTTTCCCCCGAGTTCAAAGGGGACATTTTGAAAGAGCCCTTTAGGGGATGATGGTCGTCCATCATAAGATCTTAGAGTGATGGCGGAGGGTATGATCTCGGGGGAGGCAAGTTTATTTCATACAGTTTTTGACATGATGCATGTAGATGCACCCTCATCAATGATGCAACAGTGGACTATGATGTTCTGGATTTTAACCGGTATTTGGAAAGTGACCAGAGTGGGGAGCCGGGGTTCCCCACTATCAAGTTCAAAGGTGATGAGTCGAGTGTCGGCAAGTTCAATTTCCCCCAGGGAAGAAATTAAGGACTTTCGTTGAGCAAGACAGGTTTGAAGGACCTCTAAAACTGACATGGCGGCAAGAGATTGTGCCAAATCATCGACCAAGATGTAATTGTGGGCCGCCCTAGCCTAAGGTTTGTTGACATTCCTTCACAATGGAATGCGAGGAATACGAAGGGGTGTTTCAATATTAGGGCATGGAATCATCAAAGATGGTCTAGTTGTAACTGGGGTTGCTTTCGAGATAGTGGGAGTAGGGTCAGGGGTGCGCTATATTGACGAATACGCATTTGTAGAAGAATTTCTTCCTCACTGGTGAGGAGGATAGTGCGATCTGTAGGATTGCTTGGATTTGGATATTGTCCCATCTGAGGTGGGGCAGGATGTATCTCCTGCTGATTTTTCATCACCCCTTGGTGCGGAATAGGTTTTTGCAGGACGACTGGGGGTGGTTGCTACACATATGGTTGTGGGGCTTGCTAAGGGGCAAGCAGTGCTGGGGGACATGGCCCATTTCCAAATTCTTTCATTTGTTTAAAATCAACAATTTGAGGGAAATGGTGAGTATAATGGCCATACTCACCGCAAAGGGCACAAGGGAAGTTTGTTTGAATATTTTTATTTTTCTTCCCTTGGCGTTTGTTGTTATTTCCCCCTTGGGGGTTATGGTTCCCTTGATTTTGGTTTCCCCCGATAGGTTGGTTCTATTGGGGGTGTTTTTGGTTACCTCTTGGTCTTGGATTATTATTGTTTTAGTTTTTTCCTTTCTTTTTGGCATTATTTGACTAATGGGTCAGATTTTCCATATTCAATTGTTCAAAATTTGTATATTGTTGAACGAGAGAGGGTTGAACAAAATTAACCCCAATGTGTTGGTGTCATGGTGGTGGAGCCATGGGATGTGTAGGGCCAAGAAATGGAAAGTACATATTATTTTTGGGTAATGATCCATAAGGTACATAGGAAGGCGTGGCTCTTTCATTAGTTCTCAAGGTGTAAGCAGATGTAGAGGGGGTACCATAACTTGGTTGGGTTGTTGGGCATACTGTGGGTACTGGTGGGGGTCCACTCATGGGTGGAGGGAGGGAAACAAGCTATGGTTGTTGATAAGGGGGAGGAGGATAATAAAGGGGTCCTCCATATACCGACGGATATTGAGGTGTTCCATACATAGGTGGTTGTTGGAGGTGTGGATTGTGGTGTGTAGTGGTACCAATCAATCCATCCGCGGAGTGAGACATCTCGGGTTTGTCCTGGCTGAATGGCATGGGTCTCGAGGCATCAGGTAATACCGTATATAAGTATCTTGACTACGAATAAATGAGCTTGAATTGTTGAACCTTGCTAATGGATTATTCTTCAGACAGGGGGAAGGTGGCGTCCACATCCTTGGCAAGGAGGGAAACATGTGATTTGAGAAACCAATTAAGGCATTGTTTCTTGGTGGCTTCTGCTTTGCATATACTACGTCATCAACGCCATTCGTGAATGTGGTCAGCGATGTGTGTAGCGGAGGTTTGTTTAAATTCTGAGAGTAGTTCGAGACCATTGTCATGACGGATTGGTGGTTTAAAGAAGGTAAAAAATGCTTTGGCCAAATATTCAAAGGTCACATGGGACCTAGATTTTTCTTCTACATACCACTTGGATAATGGGTCAGTGAGCATGCATTGGAATAACCTCAATCGAACAGATTCGTCCATGATGTTGTTTGAAGAGCACCATAAGTGGAAGGTCATGATATGGTTGGTTGAGTCGTCTCCTGCTTTTCCTTCAAACTTGGGAATATCTAAAGGTAGCTTGGTAGATATTGTAGGCCATGTGGGGTCATGCAATATAGGATCATTGGTGAGCTTAGTCACATCCAATATGTTGAGAGAAGCCAAGTATGGCATCTGAGGTGGGAGTGGAGGGTTAAATCTCATTATGGTGGGAATGGTTTGTGTACCTGACCCATGAAGAGGGTTAGTTCCATATGTTGTTCCTGAGTTTGTACTTTAAGGTTCTAAAGTACACCGTCAAGGCATCCTAAAAGAAAGAGAGGGCTAAGGATAAAATGTAGGTTATATGAAAAGGGTTATTGTTGGTTCCTTAATAGTCTTTGTCTAGCTTCCCAGTTTTCCTGGATGCTAATGTCTCTTTCAATAACTGCCCATGAGTGCTCTAACTCAACCCAGTTGTTTGTTGTCTATAAAATGGTGTTAAATAAATTCAAAGCAATGCTCGTTTGATACGATAGTCCAGTTTCGATATTAGGTCGTCTCGTGACTAGGACAATCATGGGTGAAAAGGATAGAAAGGGTAAAATCGGTGTTTTCTTTAAGAGTTCTCTATTTCTGCTTCAAATCATGTAAAAAGAACTCAAAAAATCTTGAATTCATAGTGTGACAAAATCAAAGGTCGTTTCTAGTATCTGAGTTAAATTTTGAAAAAGGGGAGATGCATGAAGTGAAAAGAAAACATAAAGCTTCCAAACAGGGCGAGGAAACAATTAAAGAGGAATCTCACTTTGTTGACAGGAGAAGAAAATAATGAGGAAAAACTCATAATGAAGCATATGATATTGAAATTTAAAACATTTGTAGGTATTATATTTGCTGATATATGATACAGAGGAAAAGTTGTAAATGATTAAATTGCAAGAATAACTGCTCACCACAGTAGAGGTTGTACTAAATTGTAGTTAAGTATTCATTAAAGATATATATGAAAAATATGAAACTATAGAGAAACACATAACTCAAATTCGACCAGATATGGAATCTTCAATCCGTATTTGTATTTATTCACAAATATCTTCAAATTCTTCCTTACAATGTGCCCCGAAAAATCCTTTGATCAGTATCCTAAAATTACATTTATACCAGACCCCTGATGATTGTTGGTTGATGATCTCCTAACTCCTAGGGACAAACGGTTACAAGAATTGCAAACCCTAACCATTTACATGATTATCATTTACTTTCCTATCATTTTGATAATATAATTTTTCAAAATGATACTTCATGGTTTTACTGAAGTATCTCCTTCTTTTGACTTGATACATTGAATACATTTTTCAAGAAGATGTACGAAATTTCTGGGAGACTCTGGAAGAACCTTTGCTTCACATAAATGGAATTTTCTCTGATTTTCTGGAATCCGTTTTTCAATTTCCTTACTAGCAAACTTGATTGATTGCAACTTTAAGTGGGGATTCACTAGACACCTATCTATTAGACTAACATCCATTTCCTTTAACTGTGAAATTTCCATTTGAAATTTGTTCAAACCCTCTTTGAAATTCAACTGGTGTCTTACAATGTTTATCTATCTTAATTACCCAATGCAATTGTCTCTTCCAATACCTAATGAATCCTTGTCCAATGAATCAAAGATTCTTTCACAATCATCTTTGATTTCTTTGACTATTTTTTTATATTCTGCTATGTTGTTTTCCCATACCTTGAGCATGATGTCGCCTCTAATCTTCTCTGTGAAAGAGAGATTTAGAATTATCGATACTTCTTCATTTTTAGAACATACAACTGACTTTTGGAAGGTGGCCCTCGCTGCTTTAGCTTCTTTCTCTTTAAAAATAGCATTATCAAAATCATTGCTTGTTTCCTGAAAATAATTCTGAATAATCTCTACTTGGGAGATTACTTTTTGTTGCTCAGCTTCTACCTTCGCATGTATTTCCAGTGATTGGTCCTGAAAAAATTTCAGGTCTATAACCTAGCCTTTTATTGAATTCAATTTAACTTGTACTTGTCTTACCAATTCTTCTTGCCGAATAACTTGTATTTGGATAGTATGCATCTTTCGTTCATCTCATCTAAACTTGACTTAAGCGATTGAATTTCTTGCTTTTCAGTAGCTCTGTCTTGCTCTAGACCTTTATTTCTTTCTGCTTTGATACTTTTCTCGGTATATTTTAGTTGAGCTTGTAACTGGTTTATCCTGCGGTTACTTTGTTCCAACCTTGCTCTCATATTGTTAACAGTGAATAGATTTGTTGTTACAAGCACTCCCATGGAGCCCGCCACCTGTGTAGATAAATCTCCCTTTTCCAAGTTTTGTCCATCCACCAAAACCTTATGTTTCTTTACCATACCACCTTCTCTCATATACATCTCTTGTTTTAATACAACGTTCCTCTTTTTACTAAAGAAGTAATCAGAGGGAGGAATTTCATCTCTGGAGATAGGGTCGAGGTCGCTAGCATATATGACTCCTACCTGAGGGAAACCAAAATTAGATTGTAAAAGGGTCAAGGAAGTGATGGGGTTTCCCAACTCTGTGGATTTTGTTTCACCTGTTGTCTTGGGAGTATCAATATGAAGAGTGTATGACACAGGAGGGGAAGATTGACTGGACTCGGGAGGTGTCTCAGGCCCTTTTTTTGTTTCTGCTCCTGGATTCTCTATCTGTGGGACTTCTTTGTTTTGTGAAGATCCTTCGACCTCCTGTGGTTTTTCTTCAGTGTTTGCTTTATCCTGTTCTTTTTGTCTGAAGCTTGGGGGAATGTTTTTTTGTTCTTGAGGGGGCATTGTTGCTTCGCCCTGCAATACCTTGGGCAAACTGCCTCGCTTGTGTCTCTGGAAGGATAGAAGGTTGGTTTGCAAGTCGAATGATAACGTCTGAACCCTGCGTAATACCTCTTCATAGGTTTTGACCCCTTTGAAAATGTCATCGCGAGGGGATTCCTCATGTTCAAACGCTTTCATGCCACAATGAGCCATGTGGCTCCCCATTGTTTGATAAGGGTTGTGTTTCCTGTGCTCGAGATTCCCCAACTTGACCTCCTCAAGAGCTGTAGCTTCAACTTTGGAATGACCTAGGTTGAGTAGCGAAAACCTTCCAATCTGTACAGGAAAGATTGGCCAAAATTTCTTTTGAGCCATCCTCAGCTCTATCCCAATTCTTCATGTTATTATCTGATGAGCTACCTCCCTGCATACCAGTTTGTCAAGGAGGAATTTGGGTAGTGCATGAGGAGGGATAGAACATCCAAAAACCCTGATATAGGAGAAATTCTCCTCAATAAACCAATCGGCAGCAGCCTTGAGATTTCCTATGATTGACTCTAATATATGGGCGGGTGCACAAACAAACATCATCTGATGCACCAGTATCACCACAAAATGATAAATTTTGTAAAAAGAATCTTTGGCATTTTCTTCCCACAACTTAGAATGATATTCATGAATCAGTTCAGGGCAAGCTGGGTTCCAACTCCAATTCATCAAAGGGAAAGGAGTTGTGAAACATATAACGTCCATGATGTATGCTGACATGTAAAAAGATATCAGTCTACCACTGGACCTCGTGGTTTGATACTCCATAACCTCCTTAGCTAGGTTGCTTGATAGGATTTTGTTCCAATTAAAGCTATAGCCTTCGGTTGCTTCATGTAAAAGGGGCACCCATTCTGTAGGAAAGTGGGTAGGACTTTTCTTTCTAAAAAGTCTACATAACAACATAGCCACATAAACCATGTACTCATTCAAAGAGGTTGTGGCATAAATGTTATGGGTATCGGCCCTGAATTTTGGTGGATGTCTCCACCAATCTCTGATTATGTTGGGGTATGTTTGGTCTGCCTCTGTGCATTCTTTCCTTTGAAATTCACTTACGAATTTTTTTTTATAAATATATTTAGAAGTGGGAGATAGTTTGTACATTACTTGTATATGTTCCGGTCTAAAAGAGTCGATGATGACCCCTTGACTGTCAAAAATGATTCTTGTTTGCACGTCTGTCCTCTCTAAAGCCCAAATGATCATATCATTGGATGTCATGAGTCGTGGGCACATAGCCACTTTGTGAATTTCAGACTCTGCTATGTCCCGAAGTTTGTTTTCAAAATTGTTGAGAAAATTCTTGATTTCGTATTCCAAGGTTTCGAAAATTTGCTTCCAGGATTTGATGGAGTCAATGGCATGCAGTGTAGTATTAGACACGACCTCTCTTTCTGGGCTAGAGCTTTCATCTGCTTCTTCACTTTTCTTAGGTGATTTTCTAGGTTCCATAATGTTCGTGTTTAGGATGAATTCCTGTCAAAGAGACAAATGTGTAAGCTTGCTGAATGAAATTCACTTTTGAATTCAAACGATAAAAATGAAATTTGAAAAAGAAACCAATCCTCTATTAACCTTTAACTCTTCTTACGAAGGGCGTACTGAGACAGTTCTTTAATGTCTTAATGGGGAAGATATGCTCAAAGATACGTAGCTAAGTCAAAAATATCTCTATTCGTCCATTGCAAATATTACCGTATATCAACGATTTCAAATTGGATCTTTAAAAGGACTTCTTTCACTAAATCCTGAAATGAGAAATGTGAAAAGTCATTTTAATCCTTATTAATCCCATTTTAAATTAACTTAAACTCATCTTAAAATTTATTAAAAAAATTGTGATTTTGCATTTCAGCATTTCGGGGATCCTATACCCATGAGGCACATCATAAGAAAACCTTGAATCGCGAAATCGTGATGGGATTAGTTTAGACGTTGATTACTTATATTAATGTTTTAATCATTTAAGATTAGTAATTAACTTCTTCCTTTCAGAAAATCTGGGACTGGGAGTTCAAGGGCTAGCACTTTCACAACACATTGATACAAAGAAACCCGAAACATGAAAGAATAAGTTGTTGATCATGTTTAAGAGTTTAATTAATCACAATTAGAGGATACTTTGTGAAACGCGCGTCGGGGTTTATAACACCTACTTTTTCCTTTATTTTATTTTATTTTATTTATTACTTTAATATAAGACCATTTCAGGATTTCGGCACCAGGAAATCTTGAGTTCTTAAATAGGAAATCATGCCTTGTGAAATGTCGAATCCCGAAATGCAATAAATCGAAATATTTTTGACTCATTTTAAGATTAAGGGCGGCTCCATGACTAGGAAAAAGCGACGCTTTAGGTTTAAAGGGTAAGACATTAAACTTTGTGTCAACATTAGGCTCCATCTAGGGATCGTGTTTCCTTGTGGAACGAGAAGAACATGTATACTAGGTGCCTTCATTAGGTAAATGGGGTTAATAACTCAACTTTTTGAAATAGAACAAGAGGGAAAAAGAGACAAGACTTTAGGATCTCTGCATTTGACTTTGAAAATTATTCAAAAATAAAACATCTGATTTTCTCGAGTTAGGTTCTCAATAGATTTCCTTTTCTGAAACTGACCCTAGATCTGTATAAGATAATCAAAACCAAATTAACCATTCTACCAGGTTTCATCTGATTCCATTTTCATCAAGGTAAAGTAAATTTAAAGGTGTCAAATTAGGGGATCCCAAAAAGTTATAATGTGAATCCAGCTGAAAGAAGAAAAGTTACTAGAGCGTTTTCTAATTCATGTATAATAGCCTTACTAGATATGAAGATATTGCTTCACTGCCAGCGAGCCTATTCAATACCTCGATGAAGTTATCTGACTTCCCATATCGAATTTCCTTTCACCACTTCATTGCTTTCTAGCATTTAAATGTTGAGATGAGGGCAATCAATATAATGAATTTCCTTTCTTCATCTCTTTGGACTAGATGGGGGCAATCAACATTGAATTTCCTTTCACCATCTGTCTCTATATCTTTTCTTTTAATATGAAGTGGGGGAAATCAATCAGTATGTAATATACTCGGGGAGATATCTGCTTGAAAGTTTTAAGAACAGAGGCTTGTCAACTCACTTAAATGGCTCTAGACTAATCTTCTCTCTTACCTTCAAACATCATTGGCTTCAGGGAAATTCTTGATGGAAAATTCTTGATATATTTTAAGGGATTTCCTTGAGCAAAACGAATTGGTTTATTCCTTTTAGGAGAGCCAATAAGATTAGGATTAACCTAGACATACTTTTGGTTCAGCTAAAGTTAAAGAACTATAAGCTCAACCTATTCTCATTTTTGAAGGTTTGATTGAGAATTTTCAGAACCAAAGTGAAAGCTTTCTTTTCTCAAAGAACTCATGATAAACACTCAGGTTCAGGTGAGAAGTGGGCTTCACCATGCTTAAAGGGAAAGTAAAGGGCTTACGAAGCACCATTGCACACATGACCGTTCTTTAAAGGGTTCGTTTGTTTGTTTGTTTGTTTTTTTTAATTCAGTGATAACATCAACATCAATCGAACTAATGATTTATTTATTCATATCTCTTAGGATAATTTATCTTGAATTTTGAGAACAAAATCTCATACCTTGGTAACTCCTAGTTTGTCTGCCAAAAGACTT